>PVJA010019761.1:0-22234 GCA_004027025.1 Myocastor coypus
GGCACGGGTCCTGAGATTGCCTCCTACTCCTTGTTGTTATCATTTTGTATGGAAGCGACCTCTGCACTTTGGTGGTGTTATGCTGTGTCTATGGGCGTTTGGTCTGGAGACTCCAAGGTGGTTCTTCTACAGAGGTCCTGACTCTTGTGTTGGGGCTCTGGCTGCTAGCTTTTGTGAATCCTGGCGGATGTGGTCTGTAGGTGGAGGTGGAGCTTTGGGATTGAGTAGTCCTGTTAGGCTCATGGACCATATCGGTTGCCAAACGGGCTATTTGATGGTTTCGGTGCTGGAGCTTGGGCTGGAGGGGTTAAAAAAAGGGGGGTGCAGGGAAAGGGAAGGCAGGCCAAGGATCCTGACCCAGCCGGTGCGCGGGCTCAGTTCCCAGCGGTGCGATTTGGGTCTGGGCTGGAACAGGAAGTTAGTCCCGGGAACGCAGAGGCGGGGCAGAGGGGCACAGGGAGCTTACCCGCGGCCGGTGCGCAGGCTCAGCTCCCAGCGGTGCGGTTTGGGTCTGGGCTGGAACAGCGATCTTCCTGTTTTCAGGCCAGCCTCCTCCCCAAGCACTGGGAATATAGGACTGTGCCACCATGCCAGGTCTCCATCAGTAATATTTCTGAGAATCATTCTAGCTACCCCATTCATAATATGAGTGGCAACTTGGATCACTGAACTTGGGCGATGCTAGAGCCTTTTGGGAATAATGTGAGCCTAGAAACAGCCTGTTCTGTATATTTTCCACCCGTGTGTGTGTGGACAGGAAAAGCTTAGACTCTCTGCTCCCACAGCATTTTCCAACAATAGAAGCATCTCCATTATTTTCACGATGCCATATGGAAAGAGACAAGAAATCATCTAAAAATATAGATGAGATTACAAGATTTTCTTCTTTCTTTCTTTCTTTCTTTCTTTCTTTCTTTCTTTCTTTCTTTCTTTCTTTCTTTCCTTTTTTTTTTTCCCCCTCAGGGTGCAGCTCAGACTCATAGTGATCCTTTTGTCTCAGCCTCTCCAGTACGGGGATTAGAGACATTTGTTATCATTCCTGATTTTGGGATCCAGAAGGATGCATCCGTGGTTCTGGGTCAGCACAGCCCTCAGTACTGGGGATCAAATCTGGATTCTTAGAATGTTGAACTATCTCCTGAACCAAGTGTTTTATACATTGTCTTCAGTTGGCCAGTTATTATATTATAAATAAATATAAACAGTGACTCATTCCATGAATATTCTATTTACTTGAGGAGGTTGTTATTGTCTCAATAGCAATTGTTACTCCATGATATTTTGACTAACCATGAGAGTAAATACTGGTATTACAAAAATGAATGATGTTTGTTTTGGCATAAATTACCACCTGATAAAATCTACAATCCAAAATCCTTCCAATAGTTTCAGGTAAATCTGTTTGTGTTTATCTTATTATTTTTCTGGTTATTTCTCCTGATGTTTCACAGCTCTGTGTAGTCTCTGAATATGGTGAATGCCAATAGATTTCTCTTTGGTTTGAGTATTTCTGCTCTTGAACTGGCTTCATTCCTGGCTCCCACATAAACCTTTTAGTCAAAGCTTTTGAGTCAAAGGTCTAGTTAAATTTTGAATAACCTGAAATAGTTTTTGGCAATCTGCAAGTCCAGGGTAGCAGGACATTTACTTTTGGATGCTGGATGTGCCAACTACTTTACTGCCATTTTCCTAAGTAACTACAGATGCTGAAATTATTTTAAAACATATGAAGCTACACATCTGTGATGCAAGAAATTTTTTCTTATTTTTTTGTTTAAAATCTGAGGCTTTATTATATACAACAAAAATCAATTAATGATGTAGTTTCTTTTTGTTATTCTTCCTTTTCCTCTTCTTCTTCCTCTTCCCCTTCCTCCTCCTCTTTTTTGGGTGGTATTGAGGAAAAAACATATAGCCTTCACAATAGCTAGATCATCAGACCTTTTAAATTTTATTTTGTAACACTGTCTCATTAGGTCACCAAGTTGTCCAAGTTGGGCTCAGTCTTGTGATCCTTTTGGTTCAGCCCCCAGAGTGCTGAGATTATGTGTGTATATCTGCCTGTTTTCTGGTTCCTTGATCTTGTTGTCTCTGCACAAATTCATTTTCACTACTTGTAATAATGCTTCTTTTTAAAGTCATTCTAATAACTGTAAATTTTTTAGAACAACAGATATTATTGCACAGCTATTTTGTGTATGACACCACACTTAATCATTAGGGTACTTTCTTATTTTGGCTTTATATATTTATTTAGTGAGAGTGTCTCACTATGTAGTCCAGGCTGGCCTAAAACTTGTGACCTTCCCATCTGAGCCTACAAAGAAAACTGAGAATGCCATACACAAGAAGATTACATGGCCCTCATAACACCTTCCAAGAGTGCAGAATAGTGATGATTGGGAATACAGGATGACATTCTCATTGCTGAAGTTCTTCTGTGAATCATAAGATTCATGGTGATAACAACATCGTGTTCTGGTGTGAACACACTTATCAAGACATGCGGCACAGTGAAAAAGTTGTAGAGCATGTCTATAACCACTGTGATTTCCAGCAGAATGTCCAGTGAGGGCAACAGTCCCTCATCCCGTTGGAAGGAAAGAGAAGCACATTCATGTTTTTTCTCCGCATCCACTGTTCACTTCATTTTCGTTTTTTTAAATGAAGAGAGATTTTATTTTTAAAGATATATCATCGCAATTGACTTTACTCCAATAAATTTTACAACCTAGATTCTGAATTGATATTCAAGAAAAATATAAAATCCTGAAATTGATTCTAAACAAATAGAAATTTGAACAAACTGATACCAACTATAAAAATTAATTTTTTAACAGTTGACACACTGCACACTGTTCTCACAATAGTTATGCATTGAAATAACAATCGTTGCTACAATCCTACAATCTTCCTTCACCCAAAACATTTTTATTGATGGAACTTACCAAACTTTCCAAACTATGTTGTACATATTCTAAAAATAAGAAAATATGTTCAATTAATTATTTTTGGTCAGTATAATCTTGACACCAAAGTAGATATAGAAAGATCAAGTGGTATAAAAGTGTATCTTAAACCAGATTTAAAAAGTGTGCATTACAAAAGAGAAATTATTTATTATTTTCTGATTAACCCTTTTTGGCAGTTAGCATATGTCAGTATCCTATGAGATTCACATCTTTGCATTTAAAAAAAATATTTCGTTTATGGGCCTGGGAGATAGCTCAGGGACACAAGTGCCTGCCTGGTAAATGCAAGGTCCTCAGTTTGATCCTCAGTTCCTAAAAATAAGAAAAAAATCATTCACTTGTTTGTTTGTTTGGTACAGGGTTCCACTACACAGCTTAGACTTGTAGCTTAGACTTAGACTTGATGCTCCTGTCTCATCCTCCCCAGAATTGGGATAACAAGCATGCACTACCAGGGTTGCTGGACTGGCATGGCATATGGTACTGGGGATTGAACACAGGACTGTCCCCTTACAAGGCTGGCACTTAGAAGGCCGTGCTATCGCTCCAGCCCACATCCTTGCATTTAACATGCAAAGCCAACCTGTAAGGTAAGTACTAGCACAGCTCTCATTTAGTGCAGAAGGAAACTGTAAGAGCATGCATAGTACTGCTTGGCTAGTATTTCATATTTCCATAAGTTAAAAATAAGATTTTCTACTTAAGAGCATAAAGGTAAAATGAACATATTGAGATCAAAGATAGTAACAATAACATTCAAAGAATTTCTAAAAATCAACAAGAAACAACCCAGACAATCAACCTATGACTTTAAAACAGGTTATCTTGGAATTCGGTAGCCTCAAATCATAATTGTCCATGAAATTTAGTTCATGGGCTGTAACATGGTCAGGGCTTAATCAAGAAAATGAATCTCTGTGTCCTGTTCCCTGCCTAGAGTGCCTTAAAGATTGGAGGCCAAACCCATGTGCATAGCAAATGAGATCCCACAAGCTAAGCATGTGTACATGTGAACCATGATGTACTAAACATTCACAGTGGCTACTTTTGTGGTGTAGTCTGGGATCCTTTAAAACATGGAGGTTGGTATTTCCAGGCTGAGATGACACGACAAACAAACGAAAGAGGGAAGTTCAAGAACACTGGGAGAAGCTGTGTCGCTTTGTCATACCTTGAAAATCCTGTTGTCACTTCCACTACATTTTAGTCACTGAAGCAACCACCACGCCCAAATTTGAGAGAGGAAAATCTGGTTCTGTGTCTTGATGGGAAGTTCCAAGGTTCTGGAAATAGATGCTGAATGAATAATATTACTATTGTTTTTTTTTTTTTTTTTTTTTTTTTTTTAAAAAAAAAAATTTTTTTAAAAAAAAAAATTTAAAAAAAAAAAAAAAAAAAAAAAAGAAAGACAAAGAATGTGAGCAGGCATCTCCAGTAGGCTTGCACGACCAATGAGCACAAGAAACAATAAAGGCAAATTAGAATAATGAGCTCCTGGTAATGCCTGCCAATTTCACAAAATGAAAAAATAATGTGGGGTAGTATTAAGAATTACCAGGTTGTGGAGAAAACTATAAACTTCATGACCTTATAGTAAAGTGTGAAATCTATGGAAAATCAATCTGGAATAATTTAGTCAAACTGTATGTGTGTGCCTATAGTCCAACATTTTCACCCTGGCACATATAACAGAAATACTCTTATGTCCTATACAGTGAGGATGTCCATTATTACCCTGTGCTAGAAAAACAATGAAAATTGAAAAATTCTTATCAATAAGGAATGAATCTTTTTTTCTCTTTGGTGATTTAGAAAATAATTTCATTACTTTTAATATGAAATAACAATGAGGCAGTTTCAAAACACATTAGTAGGACAGCCACAATAATTAATACAATGCATATTGTTGTCTTCATAGTAGTTGTTCAGAGTACAACATGCAGGCACGATAACTTTTCTAAATACTATTGGTACAAATATTTCTTCTAATTGAGCTAAGATAAAGTAGTTATATGCATAGTCCAATATTCCATAATAGTAGTGGGTTATGAGCAAAACTGGCATTGACAGAAACTGTTGACTTGAGTCTTTTACAGCTCAGCATACTACTCTAGCTTTACTTTTCATGCCTCATGGTTAAACTTTTCTGCAGGATGGTCAAGGCCAAGTTAAAGCAAGACCTATGTAACAAAACATAACTTTTGTATCTGACAAGGTCTGTTAAATCTGCTCAGGATTTACCTTCAAACCATATACACCATTTTGTAGAACTTTTGTCAGTGTCAGCCATCTGGATGGGCCATAGCCATTGCTGGATCAGTTTGCTCTCTGTGAAAGCCTGAGAGAATGTTTTTTCTCTATATGACTCTCCTGGGTACATTATAAATCATTGATCCCTTTCCTCTGTGGCTCCATCGTCTCCTTGAATAGAAAATTTGGGACTCCACTGAGTTATAGGATGTTATAGTACACATTCTCTTATGTCCTGAATCTTCACTGACCTTGAGAGGCTAGGGCCTAAACATTAGCAATCCTTGTAGCTCTTCTTTTTTTCTAATTTTTTGATCTTCAAATTTAAGTTGTTAACCCTCCAGAAGAGAAGCTTAATGATATTATTTATGAAGAGGAGGAGGAGGAGGCGGTGGCGGCACAGGAGGAGGAGGAGGAGGAGGAAGAGGAAGAGAAAAAGGAGAAGGAAGAGGAAGAGGAAGAAGAAGAAGAGGAGGAGAAGGAAGAAGTCAATTTTAGATTCATGACAAGAAACCATGAATTACACACTGAAATTTTATGTAATTTTTATGATTATAATAAAAACACCTTAAGTTCTCTGTGACTCTACTTTTTTCCCTTTTCCTGTCTTTATTCTTTTAAAAGATTTGTTTGTTTATTTATTTGGTATAGAATCTCACTGTGCAGTTCGGATTCATGTTGACCCTCCTGTCTCCCCCTCCCTGGTGCTGGGCTTACAGACATGCACGGACATTCCTGGTTTCAGTGGCTGGCACCTACAGGGCCAGCATGGGATGGTCCTTGGGATGCAACTTGGGTCCAAATGTTTGTCAGGTAGATGCTTGGACCACCAAGCTATCTCCACAGACTCTTCCTGCCTTTTCTATAAGAAATTACATATATAATATACTGTATCTGGCAAGTTACTTAGTCTACTTGGGCCTCAGTTTCTGTAAGTGTAAAACAGAAGGAAATAACAAAGATTCGTACCTCATAGGGTCACTGTGAAAACTACATAAGTTAACAGATGTAAAGGTCTTGTATGAATATATATATATATATATATATATATATATATGCATTGTTATATCTGCAGTGCCCTTCATCATGAGATATTAGTCAAATAAATATCTCTAATGTTTGTGTTGTTTTAACAAAATCTTTGAACAAAGGCCATTGACAATTAAGTTGCAGTTATCTGTGCTACTTTACAGACAGTGCCAAGGTAAAGGCCTTTTACATTGGCTCTTTTTGTTTTTAATGGCTAGTATTGCATAAATTTTGAAAATATTGACATACTTCTTTCTAAGTGAATACTAAATTAAGGAAATGTAATAGAAGTTGAAAACATATAGCTCATTAATAATTCACAAAGAAATCTTAAAAATGAAACATAGAGAGCTTATATTGTAATTATTTAAGCACAGAGAATATGTATTTGTGTTAAATTACACAATAGATAGCATTTTATAGAGATATTTTATAGAAAACCTAGTTATTGCCGTAAGTTATTTAATAATAATCAATTGGAGCTTCATCAAAATATGCTAAAACACAAGAAAGAGACAGTATACAGAATCTTCAGATGTGTACTTGCAGAAAAATCTTCCTCGAGTACATATTATGTGCTTTTCATGCAGTATGAACTGTTATTTTCTTAATCACTTTATTTTATCTTAATTTTCAAATTACTGAAAAGTCATATCTCTTAAGATAGAAAGTGAAAACAGAAGTCAGTAACAGATACACCATAATGTAAAGCCGGTTTGTAAATATGGACTGAGAGCTTGTCTCTGAGCTTCCAAATCGTAAAAGCAAAAGGAAAATATACAAACTACAAGATTTTTTTTCTGAATATCCTAAGAGTAGAAAAGAGTTTCTTAGCACTGAAGTGTAAGTAAAATTTCTGCGGTGGATTTTTCACAACAGAAGTGCTGAATGAGGAGGTGGATGTTGCTTCTGGTCCCCTAGCAACCATAAATACAACAGTAAATATTTTAAGGTTATTTCTTGGGTCCCTTAGGGAGGTCAAGGGGCAAACACTGACTCATTTCAGTAGAAATAACTTTGCAAGAATATAAAATAAAGAGGCTGGTGTTATGTACTCTGACTGAATGACCTGAATATTGTTTCTTGTAGTTGAATTTTAGACGATCGCTGTGGAAAGGTGAAAAACGTACTGAAGTACAAGGTACAATATCTGTGCTGTATGCTGAGTGGTAATGTGATCACAGGTACACCCCATCCAGTACCACACATTCTCCCAAGAAGGAAATTCTTGGATTTGCATTCAGATACAAATGATCTATTAGGCTAGTACTCTTTGGAAAAGTACAGCCAGAAGTTTGGAAGTAGAACAAGAGAATGGCAGAAGCCAAATAAGGGTGCAATTTTGGTAGAAATATGTGCCTTAGTCTAATCCTTAGAAGTTAAATCTCATTTAAAAAATTTGTTCGAAGCTAAGGCCTCTGAGATTTACAACTATACATCCAGTGATTCTTGACTGCTCTAGCATGAGTGGAGGTTCATTAGTGGGAAAAATTAAGTCATCAAGTTTCTCAGGTCCTATATAAATCATAAGAGCTCTGTGACTCAAAGGAGAGTCTCTAAAGGACCAAGGGCAAAGTGGTAGCCAACAAGCAAAACTGAATCCTTTCAGTGAAGTAGCAGGAGAATCTTCCTCAAGTTATCTGGATGTCAGGACTTCATGTATAAGATAAAGTCAAATTTGATGATCCTGCTGGTATCGCTAGTACGTGATTATAAGTGCATCATTGTAAGATTACTTTTTAAACTCGTAGGTGTCTTGCTTACATTACCCTGTGGCTATGTGGCCTTGGAGAATAGAAGAATTATGCTCCTGCAGTAAAGCAGAGGTGAAATGTTGAGCTGGTAGATTGCTGGTTAGTGTGGAAAAGCATCCAAGAGACTCTTTCTTGGCAGATCCAAAGGGAAGGGGAAACATGAGGCAGGGAAAAGCAAATGCTTCAGCACTTGCTTAGAGGAGGCTCAGTATAGAGCAGGGTGAAAGCCAATCATGAAGGAAGAAAAGCGCTTCGCGATTATGGCCACTGTGACACATCACCAAACCCACTTCTGCTCTTGTGCCTGTAAAAGTAGACACACTTTCTGTAATAATGAGTGGGCTGTTAAAGTATATTCCATCTATTTTTTATCAGTAAAAGTGAAAACTGCCTAGAGTCTTTAACTCCTGTCTTATACTGGGCATTCTTCTTTTCATTTCTTGAAACTCAAGTGTGTCGGATAGTAAGAAAAATCTAATTTGCTTTAGGCCCATATTCTTTCACTATGGGACTCTCAAAAAGGCATTTTTTAAAATTGAGTTTCTTTTAGTTAGTAAAATTGAGTTAAATTTAGAAGTTTAATCCATAGCACATATATTGTAATTGTGGACAAATCACTTAATTAAACTTTAGTTTTCTATGCATTTATTTTCATTTTCATGTTATGGATCACATGTGCTTCTTCTGAGGACCTACTGAAATAGTGACTATGCAACATTTCAAAAAATTCTTGGCTAATATTTTGCTAATATAATATAACATTTAATAATTACATTTTAATAATATCAAAATAATATATTTTAATTTTAGGTATATTATTTTGAGCCCAAGGTAAACTTGTGAAGCATTATCTCCCATAGATGTTATCTGTAATAGTAAATAAAAGCAAAATGATCTATTAATATTGAAATTGGCAGATTAGTTCACTTAACCTAAGTCTCTACTAAGTCTGTACTTTGTAGAGTCGAAGACTTTTTTTGATTAATACTTTGCAATCTTATCTTCTTTAAAATAAATAACCAATATAGAACCACAAAGTAAAATAAACAGGCCAAATACAACACTATGAAAAACAAAGTCAACATATTATTTGTTTTACCAAATGAGAGCAGAGGGAAACCCTTTATTAAAAAGACAGAAATAATCTGTTTAGGTTAAGAAATAAAATGCCAATTTCAATCATAAAAAAAGAGAAATAGTAAGACTGCATGTCAAAATTTCTGGTACAAATCTACATTGAGTACTTACAAGAAAACATGTAGCTGTAAAATATTTTAATGCAAGAACAGTTTGAAAAAATTGGCTGAGCATTCAACCTAAAATTCGGAGGGGAAACAGTGAGCAAAGAAAGAAGAGGAAAGAAAAAAATGTAGAGCAATAAGAACGGAATAAAGAAGAAGATGCAACTGAGGCACACAGAGACAAATTTTAAAAGAAGCTGGAGAAACGGATTAAATACAGGTCAGAAAAATGAAGATTCGGAGAGAAACGTAATTAGGGAGCAAGGGACGCTGTTGGTGAAGTTTACGAAGAGTTTTTGTTTGCATGAGAAAAACATATTAGCACAACTACATTATGACAAAAGCTAGAGAGTATCTAGAAATAAATTCACTTATTTCTAAGTAAAACCAAAACATTTTATTTAAATTATGATTTACATTTCAAATATGAGCATACAAATGATTTAATTACATTGCAAGTATGAACAATTGCTTTCTTTGGTAAATGCCCTGATATTATTTTGGGCTATGCAGTGGATCATATTTAAATCACAAATATGTATCCACCTCTGTCACAACTTTACAACAAAAGTATGGAAACAGCTACAGGCAATAGCAATATAGTAATGAATGAATTTTTCCAGATTTATCTCATAGCTTATATTTTCCTGATCTCTGATTTAACGTGGATGGTATAGTGCATATCCTTGGGAGAAAAAATGATAATATACAAGTTCATTTTTTAATTTTTAAAAATTTTTATTCATTTTAATGAAAAAGATTAAATATCAATAACACAAGTTTCAAAATAAGTTACTAGGATGTAAGATGTAGGATGGTTACAATAATTAATACAATGCATATTGTTGTCTTTATAATAGTTATTCAGAGAAAAAGATGCAGACCTGATATTTTGTCTAAAAAATATTAGTACAAACCTTTATTCTCAAAGAACTAAGAAAAAGTAGCTATATATCTATGCTAACTCTCTTGTGTATACATATATATATATATATATTTTTCTTTTTTTAAAGCTTCTAATACTAGGATAAAATATCACACCATGTCTTACAAGTAGATTATAAGTCAAAGACATTATAAATAATAAAACAAAAATTATATGTAAACAACATTCAGAAAATTAATTAAATATTAATTAAAAATTACATTAAATATTTCAAACCAGTATTCAAAACTCAAATCAAGCTGTGAGTCCAAACTACAGGCCAGAATGTTGTGTATCATATGTATGTATCTATAATCAATTCAGAATACTTGAGTAGGATTTGAATAGGTTAATATATGCAAAGATATCAACTAAGAAAAAGTTTCCATGGTAGAAAAGAATTGCTAGGAATAAAACATAACATAAATACTCAATGGCAAACATATGGCCAAAACTTCTAACAGTTTGGGGATAGGATATCGCACAAAGTTCTAATACGTCATGGACATGGACAATGACAGGTATCACTTGTGGGACTGAGGTACTGCTGGTTTCTTGATATCTACCCTGTAGAACCAGACAGAATCATAGCCCATAGGGTGCAGGAGAAGTCCATCTGCAGAATATGCTGATGGAAATATGTTGCTGCTGTATACAAAAGAATAGTTGAAAGACTGCTATTATATACTTCTTTCTCCTGTGCTTAATTGGTGCCTCTATTTGTTGGATTCTTTCCATTCTCCTTGATGGAGTTGTGTTCATTTTTATCTCTATCTGGAATATCTTTTAACGAACTGTGCAGAGTTGGCTTTGTCATCATGAAATTCTTTAGTTGTTCTGTGCCCCGGTAGTATTTTGATTCTCCATTATACTTGAAACAAGGTTTTGTAGAGCATATCAGTCTGGGTTGGAATTAGTTTTCTTGCAAGACTTGTAGGACTTTGCTCCATGCTGTTCTTGACTTGATGGTTTGTAAAGAGAAATCTGCCATTATTCTAATGGGTTTCCCTTAAATGTGATCTCTTTCTTTGCTCTAGTGGTTTTTAGTATACTGTTCCTGTGCTGAATTTCTGGGATCTTGATTATCATATGTCTGAGTGTGATTTTAATTGGCTGGTGTTATTTCAAGTTCTATATGCTTCGATTACTTGCATAGTACATTGTTTCCCCATATTTGGGGTTCCTGCTATTACTTCTGTCTATATTCTTTTGATATCAGTTTATTGACTCCTTTTTTCTCATTAATGCCTACTGGTCTTTGTAACAATAATTAATGCATTTCATAGTGCTGTTTTCATCATAGTTGTCCAGAGTTCAAGATGCAGACATGATTTCTTTTCCAAACATCATTAGTACAGATCTTTCTTTTCACTGAACAAAGAGAAAGTAGCTATAATCCAACAGTCCATGACAGTAGTGGATTATCAGCTAATCTGGCATCCAAAGTTGTTGAATTGAGTCTTATACATATTAGCATATTAATATGGCTTGCCTTTTTATACCTTGTGGTTAGACTTTTCTGCTGAATGGTTAAGTTCAAGATAAAGCAAGACCTATGTTACCAAAAATATGGAACTTTTGTATCAGACAAGGTCAGTCAGGTACCCTCAGGATTTACCCTGAAACCATGTACTGTGCTTTGCAGAACTTTTGTCAGTGTCAGTCATCTGGATGAATTATGGTCATTTCTTAACCAATTTGCTTTCTCTGAAAGCCTGCGAGAAAACTTTCTCTCTAGATTACTCTCTTTAGACACACCGTACATCTTCAGTAATTTTTCTCTGTGACCCCATAATCTTCTTGAACAGGAAATTTGGGAATCCACTGAGTTATAGATCATTACAGCACAGTTTCTTTTATATCTTGTGTCCTCATTGACCTTGAAGGGCTAGAGACAAAATACTGGCTATTTTCATATCCCTTCTTTTTCTCTAAGTATTTGATCTGCCAACTTAAGTTGTTAACCCTCCAGAAGAGAAGCTTAATTATATTCCCTATAACATTGAGCTTAAAATCAGTATCTTTCTAAATATCAACCACCTTAGACATAATATGAAACAAGTATTTTCCATAAATTGTTGATATTCTAAACTTTAAATCAGTATAGAATGTGAAAAAAAATTGTGAATTGTTACATGGAGATTTAGGAACTTAACAATTTGTAAGATGGTAGTGGTTCACTTTTATGGTTTTTTTTTCTTGTCTCATATTCTGTTTTATTACCTATTTTCTTTCTTTTTTAGTTTTAAACATTTACTTTAGAGAAAATATAGCAATAATTGATATGACATGAGGACTTCATTTTTTTTTTTTTTTTTTTTTTTTTTTTTTTTTGCTGGCTGAGGCTGCCTCAAGGTCAGGTCTCATGCTCTCTGGTGTTGGGGATCAAATCTTGGTACCCAGTACCTGAGAGAGTTTGTTCAATCATGTTCTTTAACTAGTGGAGCTACTTGGCAAGCCCCTGATATGATTAGAAGTAGTACTTAATTATCAGACCAGAGTGACAGATATCCTAAGCATAGTTTTAGTATTACATGTTGCTATCCTTAGTGTATTTTCTTAGTTCACAGATATCAGTACATATAGTTAGTCAAAGTGCGAATTCTACTAATTACCTGCTAGTTTTAAAAACCTGTTCGAAGTTTTTAAAAACATTGACTTCACCAAATTTTGTATATAAATGCATGGTTTTGCCCCTACCATGTTTCCTTATTTTTCTCCTAGCTCTCTCTTCATTGCTTAAGTCTTAAGTTCTCACTTTCCATTTAACTATATTATACCTCTCCATTTTTATTTCTTCTTTTCAGTTCTTATATTAGGGAGACTATACAATATTTACAAATGTAGACATGGTTTATGTCATTTATCAGTATATGTTCAAGATACATCCACTTATATATAAAGGCTTCAAGTTTATCATTCTTTATAGCTGAATGAATCCCTATTAGTCTTGCATTTTTCATCTTTGCATCATCTTTTAGATGTTGAATTATTTTTTCCTACATCCTACTTGTTTTTAGAGATATTTTCTTACCTTTTCACTAACTGCAATGGTGTCTTTACAGTCTAAAAGTATTTTCATTTTCATTGAAACAGTTTTGCTTGATGTTATTATTATTGTTAACTGTACAACTGTAGCTAGAATGGAATACCAGTTTTAACCAATTCTCACTTGTGTAGCAATTTTGGGAAGCACTGAGGTAATGGTCTTACCAAACCTCTACACCTAAACATGGATCACAGGGCCAAATAGATTCCAACATCTCAATCTGAATTAATTGGGAAAGCAGAATTTCAGGGAAGACACAAACCAAGAATCTCTGACACACACAGAAGATTTCTCTGAAGAAGAGATTCTTCCCAGCATTACCTTGATATTAGTTATATAGCTATATAATATCAAAATTTCACAAAGATTATCTGAACCAAGGAAAGACTCAAAGAGAAAGAGTCCAATCCCCCAATGAACATAGATGAACAAAAAATAAGATTTTATACTTAAAAAAAATCAAGGAGATTTCAGCAAGTAAGTAAGAAGATTATACACCATGGCCAAGTAGGTTAATCCAAGAAATCCAGAGATGTTTCAGCATATGCAAATCTGCAAATAAAATACACCTTATCAAAAAGACAGACCACATATAATCATCTCAATATATACTGAAAAAGCTTTTAACAGAGTTCAACACTAATTCATGATAAAACCCTGCCTAAAATTAGAAGCAACTGTTCTTATTTGTAGCTAATAAAAGCCGTTTATGACAAATCTACAGCAAACATCATTCTGAATGGACAAGAACTCAAAGTTTTCACTTCAAAATCAGGTACAAGAGAAGGTTGTCCAACATGACCACTCCTATCCAATATAGTTCTGGAAACATTAGCCAGAGAAATTAGACAATACAAACAAATATAAGGAATAAAAATTAAAAGGAAGAAATTAAAATATCATTATCTACAGATTATATGATACTCTATATGGAAGACACAAAATCTACACCAAGAGGCTCCTAGAATTAATAAACAAATTCAGCATCATTTCAGGATTCAACGTCAACTGCACAAAATCAGTAAAATTCCTATATACAAATCACAAACTCACGGAGAAAGAAATTAGAGAAACAACAAGTTTCAAAATAGTATCCAGGAAAATGAAATACTTAGGGATTAATTTAACAAAGGAAGTAAAAGAAATATACAATGAAAATTAAAATATTCTGAAAAGAGCTGGCTGTGGTGGCACATGCCTATAATCACAACACTCGGGAGGCTAAGGCAGGAGGATTGATGTGAGTTTGAGACCAGCCTGAGCTACAAAAGTGAGCTCAAGGCCAACCTGAACTGCATAGAGAAACCTTTTCTCAAAAAGACAAAAATAAATAAACAAATAAAATCAAATAAAAATAAGTAAATAAATAAAATATTCTGAAAAAAGAGATCAAAGATTTCGGAAAATGAAGATATTCTTTGCTCTTAGACAGCAAGAAAAATAATTGTAAAAATTGCTATATTCCAAAACTCTCATACCAATTTAATGCAATCCTGATTAAAATATTATCAGCATGACTCGCAGAGAAAAAAATTATTGAAATTTACTTGGAAGTGGTAAAGGCCTAGAATAGCAAAGACAATCCTGGCCAAAAAGTTAAGGCAGGAGGCATTACAATCTCTGACTTGAAATTATGCTGTGAAGTATTATGATAACATGAGCATGTAACTGGTGAAAGAACAGACATAAGGATCAATGAAACAGGTTAGAACATGCAGACACAAGTACAAATACACACAGCCTCCTTGTCTTTGGTAAATGGGGCAAAACCCTTTCACTAAAAGAAAGATAGCCTCTTTAACACATGCTGCTGGAGAAATCTGGCTTTTCACATGATCAAATACTGAAAAATAGATCAAAATTTATAGCCATGCACTAAACTATAGTAAAAATAGATCAAAGATCTAAATATCAAAACAGAAATAATCAAATGGTAAATAAAGAAGGTAGAAGTCTCAAAGACATAGGAGTAGGCCGAGAATTCATGAACAAAAAACAAAGTTCTCGAGACATATTTCAAAGCATCAACAAATGGAATGCGATCTCATTTAAAAATTTGCATATCAAATGAAATCATCAAGCTTCTGCTCCATGCTTGGCTCCAGACATAGAACACGTATGGAGAGTGAGTAAGATCTGCTCTGTGCACACCAGATCCCTTCTAGATGCAGCCCTGGTACAGTGTGTGTGTGTGTGTGTGTGTGTGTGTGACCTACTCTGGCTTCCAGACCCTCATAATAATAAATGACCCAGCCCAGGCCTGGCATGTATGTGAGACTTTGTGCTCCACATTCCTGGACTCCTTCAGACCCAGCCCACACCACAGCATGGGTGTGAAGCCTTATGCTCTGTGCCTGCCCAATCCACTCCACAGCCAGAACAGGCCTGGATTGTGTGTAAGAGACCTTCTGTTCTTCACTTCCAGATCCCTTCAGAGCTGGCCAAAACCCAGCTTGTGTGTGGTGTTCACTACCATGGGCTACAGCAGGAAAAAGCTGAACACAGCAGCCAGATGCAAGCTAGGCACACATGGTAGATTTGGACCCGGTAAGCTCACACACTTTGCTAAACCCAGATCTATGAGAGTGTCTTTTCTCTTATTGTCTTGATATACAGAAGGGGTAATGGTAACCCAGGTAAACTACTTTGCCTGGAAGATGCCAGTAACATCAAGGGGAGATGATCAGACAGAATTTAGGGGAAATAAATTAAATGAAAATTCCCAGTTTAATATCTGCTTAGCTACACAGACAAAATGTTTGCTCTGTCTAAAATACAAACCCATTAGTTACAAAAGTTTGTCAATTGTTAAATATCACTACCCATTATTAGTGTTTTTCACTACAGTTCTATAAATATCAGACTATAACTGCCTTAACCATACAATCTCTCTTGGGTAAGAATATTAATAGGCGGTTAAAGTATAACTGCACCAAAGATCTACATCAAAGTTCAGAGGACAATGCTATACAAACTGACAAAAATGAGGAGTGAAATGCATTCTCAGGCCCTGAGTTCACCCAGAACAAATGCAGGAGACAACAGCATAGAAGAGATTGGGACTCACACAGCTGAAATCTCTGAATTAATAGCATCTGCAGTTAAGAAGCAATGGAAGAAAGGTATAGAAGAAATCAGATCATAAATAGTCTCTGAAGTAAAAAAAATAAAGGATAACTATAATGAATTAATAACTGCTTCTGAAGGAAATTCTGATAAAAATGAGAGGAGAATAGGAAAATGATGGGCATAAAAAATCTAATATTTAGTAACACAATCTTAACAGGAGACCTTAACACCCCTTTATCCCAAAAAAGATAGTTAAGCAGAAAAAATTAGCAGAGAAGTAGCAGAACTGAACCAGAAGTTGGAACAAATGGATTTATACAGAGTATTCTACCCAATCACTTCTGAATACACATTATTTTTCAGCTGCACATGGGCCATTTTCTAAAGTAGACCACATAAAATTCCATAGGTCATGCTTAATTATATGCAAAAAATAGAAATTATCTGATGCATATTATCTGACCACAGTGCAATGAGACTGGAAATAAATGACAAAAGAAACCACACAAATCTGATAAATATAAGAAAATTTTAGAAAACACTCCTCAGCAACCAATTGGTTACAGATGAACTTGAACAATACCTACATTTCAATCAAATTTGGAATTTACAGGATGTGATGAAAATAGTACTTAGAGGGAAATTTATAACTGTGAATTGACGCATTAGGAAAACATAACGAAGTCAAATAAATACCCTAATGCTGCACCTCAAATGTCCAGAAAAGGAAGAGCAAATCAAACCCAAAGCCCAAAAGTTGGGAGGCAGCAATTAAGGTGAAGAAAACAATGCAAAGCATTAATGGGTTAAAAAACTGGTTCTTTGAAAAAATAAATAAAATTGATAAGCCCAAGGCTTACCTCATCAAAAAAGAAGAAAGAAAAATCCTAAATTCAAGCAATAAAGAATGAGAAAGATGAAATTGCCATAGATCCAATGGAGGTTCAGAAGATCATTAATAGCTACTTTGAGAATCTCTACTGTCATGGAATTGAAGAAACAGATGAAATAGACAGATTCCTAGAAAAGTACTAATGACCAAAAATGAATCAAGAAGATATAACAACTCGCAGTAACCTACTAACAGCCAGTAAATACAAAATGTAATAAAAAAACCTACCAACAAACAAAAGTCCATATCCTGATGGATTCACTACTGAATTCTACAAGAAATTTACAGAAGATATAATCCCCAAACTCTTCAAAGTCATCAGTGAAATTGAAAAGGAAACAATCCTCCCATAATCATTCCTGTATGTAAGTATTATACTGACACTAAAACCAAAGACAGATTCAACTAAAAGAAGAGAAGTAGCTGGGTGTAGTGGTGCATGTCTGTGATCCCAACAATCGGAAGGCTGAGGCATGAGGATGGATGTGAGTTTGAGACCAGTATGGACTACAAAATTAAGCTCAAGGCTAGCCTGAACTGCATAGTGAGATAGTGAGACTCTGTCTCAAAACAGACAAGAGAGAGAGAGAGAGAGAGAGAGAGAGAGAGAGAGAGAGAGAGAGAGAACTAAAGGCCAATCTCTCTCATGAACATAGATGCAAAAATTCTCAATAAAATTCTAGCAAATAGGATGCAGCAAATCATCAAGGAGCTTATACACCTTGAGCAAGTAGGATTCACCCCAGTTTTGAAAGGATGTTTCAACATACTCAAATCTATAAATCTATATATCCGTAGAACCAAATCCAAAAATCACATGATTTTCTTGATTGATGCAGAAAAGGCTTTTGACAAAGTCCAACACTCACTCATGTCCATTACTTGCAGATAACACAATACTCTACTTCGAAGAAGCAAAAAAAAAACTCCACCAAGAAGCTACTAGAATTTACACATAAATTCAGTACTGTAGCAGGATACAAAATCAGTACCCAAAAGTCAATAACATTCCTCTACAAAGACAACAAGCACACTGAGAGGTAAATTAGAGAAACAACATATTTTACAATATTGCAGCAGAAAATGAGATGCTTAGGAAATAATCTTATAAAAGAAGTAATAGATCTATTCAATAAAAAATACAGTACTCTGAAAAAAAGATTTTGTAAAGGATTTCAGAAAATGTAAAGACATCTCCTGCTCCATGAAAGGAAGAACCAACATTGTGAAGATGTCCATATTGCCAAAGTTATTATACAGATGTAACAAAATTCCTATCAAAAATACCACCAACATCCCTTACAGATCTAGAGAAATCATTCATAAATTTATTTGGAACAAGAAGAGATCTATAATAGCAAAGACAATCCTGGGTAACAAAGACAAGGCAGGAGGCATTACAATTCCTGACTTGAAATTATACTACAAAGCTACTGTGATTAAATTCAACATGATATTGACAAAAAATAGTTCTGAGGTAAATGGAATAGATTAGAAGATGCAGAAGTAACTTCAAAAACACTCAGTCACCTAACCAGGTGTGGTGGTGCATGCCTGTAATCCCAGCACTTGGGAGGCTGAGGCAGGAGGATTGGTGTGAGTTCGAGACGACCCTAGGCTACAAAAGTAAGCTCAAGGCCAGCCTGAAGTGTATAGAAAGACTCTATCTCAAAAAGAGAAACAAACAAGCAAACGAAACACTCAGCCACCTTATCTTCAACAAATGGGCTGAATGTGCCTACTGCAAGAATGATAACCTCTTTAACAAATGGTGCTGATCTTTACATGCTAAAACCTAAAATTTGACACAAGTCTACCACCACGCATTAAACTAAAGTTAAAATGGATTAAAGATCTAATCAATTAAAATGGAAATAATTAATCTCCTGGAAGAGACAGGAGGAAGACATGTTGAAGACATAGGGTAGTCAAAAAGTTCATGGACAAAAATAAAAATGCATATCACATGTAACACTTGAAAGAATCAACAACTGGGACCTCCTCTTATTGTGAAGCTTTTGCAAGACAAAGGAAATTACCAACAGAGTGAAAAGACAAACTACAAATTTGGAAAAAAAATTAAGTAATAAGGACTCAGACAAAGGTCTTCTATCTAGAATTTATAATGAACTAAAAAACATTAGGATATCCAAATTTAAAGACCCAATCCAGAAATAGGCATCCAAGATGAACAGATATTTCTCAGAGGAAGAAATACTAGAAGCTAATAAGTATATTAAAAATTCTTCCACATCACTAGTTATCTATGAAATGCAAATTAAAACACTGAGATACTGTCTCACCCCAGAAAGAATGGCTATCATAAAGAAATCAACCAACAACAAATGTTGTAGTGGCTGTGTGGAAAAAGGAACACTTCTCTGCTGCGAGTGGTAATGTTGACAGGTGCAACCATTATGGAAATCATTGTGGAGACTCCTTAAAAATCTAGGACTGGAAATCCCATTCAATCCAGCTATCTCCCTCCTGGGAATTTTTCCAAAAGAACTGAAAACGTCATACCATACTGATGTATGTGCCCCTGTGTTTATTGCAGCACATTTTGTGATAGACAAATCTTGCAAACAATCAAAATGCCTGTAACCTGATGAATGAATGAAAAAATATATAATGTTTTTATACAATGGATTATTGTTCAACTATAAAAATTAATAAACTCGAAGCCTTCATATGTAAATCGATGCAACTTGAAGATATACTCATAAGTGAAATAAACCAGACCTACATGCATAAATAGCATATAGTCTCCGTAGTGTAAGAACTCAAAAAAGAAATAAAAATGGAATGGTATCACACAATTAAATGGAAATCAAGAATTTAAGGATCAAACAATAAAGAAAGAACAAGGAGAAAATTGGGAAATATGTAAGAGGCAAAACCATATATTTATATGCACAAGATGATTAAAACAATGGTCCTAAAAATCTCTACCAAGTTTTTGAATTTAGCAGTTAATTGGTTGAATTCTCACCTTGACTAACTATACATGTTGATATATATGAACTAAGCAACTGTACTGCAGATACAATGTGTAATACTAAAACTATGAGTGGAATACCTTTCATTCTGGTGTTTTAGTTGCATACTGCTTCTACTGTCATCCAATTATTACTATACTCTCTCTCTCTCAAAAAATGTTTGTTTAAAAAAACAAGAAAGGTAATAAAAAGAAATCATCAACAGGATTAAAACAAAACCCACAAATTGTGAAAATATCTAAACCAATAGTCACTCAGACAAAGGACTTCTATCTAGAATATATAAAGATCTAAAAATCATTAGGCTCCCCAGAATTGAAAGATTCAATCCCACATGGGCATCTGAGAAGAATATATACTTCTCAGATGAAGAAATACAAATGACAAATCAATATATGACAAAGCGTTCCACTGCACAGGTCATTTGAGAAATGGAAATTAAAACAACTGTGAGATTCCATTTCATCCCACAAATAATGGCTGTTATCAAGAAGTAAGCCAAAAACAAATGCTTGAGACACAGGGGAATAAGCAACACTTCTCTACCATTGATGAGGGTGTACAGTGGTGAAACCTCTGTGGAAATTAGTGTTGAGTTTCCTAAAAAATCTAGGACCAAATGTAAAATTTGTCCCAGCTATTCACATTCTGGGTGTTTTTTCTGGAATAGTTGAGAACATACCAAAGTGATATGTATGCACCAATGGCTATTGCAGCACAAATTATCATAGCTCACTCTTGGAAATAATACAAATGGCTATCAGCTAATGTGTGGTTAAAAAAAGATGTGTTATTTTTATACAGTGGAGTATTTCTTTTTGTCTTTTTGAGACAGGGTCTTGCTATGCAGTTGAGGCTGTCCTTGAGCTCACTTTTGTAGCCCAGGCTGGTCTCGAACTCTCACCAATTCTCCTGCCTTGGTCTCCCAAGTGCTGGGATTACAGGCGTGAGCCACCACACCCGGCTTATACAGTGGAGTATTAATCAACATAAAAAAGATAAACTTGAAGCCTTTATATGTAAATGGATGCAATTCAAGGCTATACTCATAAGTAAAATAGATCAGACCTAAATGTGCAAACACCATATTGTCCCCTAAAAATCTAAACGATAAATAAAACCTGACATATTTAATAGATATAGTAAAAAGGAAAGGAACTGCTTAAAAGGAATGAACAATTGGGATGGGTAAAGTAGAAAAACAGGGGTTCAAAAAGGAGGTGAGAAAACATGTATGTACATACACAGGATAGCTAAGATGATTTGCTTCTAATTTCTTTTGTCTTTTTTTACTGTAGCAGTTAATGTTTAAGATTTTCATTTTCATCGAATTTATATCTGGCAATCCGGGCAACTACATTGTAACAATTATGGAGAATACAAGAACCATCACTGAATACCTATCATTTTTTTAAAGTATTGTGTTTCATTTATAATGTCTTAACTATTATTTTTACATTCACTTTAAAAAAACAAGACACAAAAATTAGAAAATATTTAGAGATGAATAACATTGAATCTATTGCATATGAGCATTTGCATGAGGTAGCTAATAAGAGAAACGTAAGGAAAATTAAAATTCATTAGTTAAATGTTGAGTTGAAGTAATAAAAAGTTCAAAGAGTTCAAAGAAAATAGGCTCAGCATAAACAATAAAGACAAGAATTAACTTTTTAAACTATAAGGTAAGAAATATCATAGATAGCAACTGCAAAACTATTTTTTTTGTACCTGTATCCAAACTCATGTCCTGGCACTTGCCAGGCAGTTCTGTGACCATGAACTATCTCCACAGCTACAAAACTATTCCATTTGAAATGCCATAGTGAAGCGGTCCAGGGAGATAGCTCCGTAGCACAAGTGCCAGCCTGGCAAGTGCAAAGTTGTGAGTTTGAATACTGGTCCCACCAAAACAAAACAAAAAATAAAAGCCATAGTCAAAACACTGGCACCATTTCCACCACGGTGGAAGAAAACATAAGTCACAGATAAGAACTACCAAGGAGCGGTGGGCATGATAGAAAAATAGCAGAGATGAATATAAAACATGATAT
>PVJA010019761.1:22334-38032 GCA_004027025.1 Myocastor coypus
AAAAAAAAAACAACAACAACAAAAAAAACCGACCAAACAAACAAACAAAAAAAACAAACTCATGATATGGAAGTTCTTTTTTCCCTGATTTGGAAATCTTATATAGAATTTGCTAATGCAAAAAAGAGACAGAGAGAGAAATATAAAAGAAAGGAAAGAAAAAAGAAAGAATGAAAGGCAGGGAGAAAAAAAGACAAAGAAGGAGGAAAAAAGAAAAAAAAAATAAAGAGTTTGGAAGACCCCAAGTTGGAGGAGGAACATCGTTACTCTGCTTGAAATACAACCTGTCTTGGACAGTAGTGTGTCAGTAACAGTGACACATGTCATGTCGCAGCAGTGACTTTGCCTTGCTTTGCTTTTTTTTTTTTTTTCCACCTTTTACTTAATGTCACTGAAGTGTATGTAGTGTTCAGATGCAAATAAAATTCTCATTTTCTGTCCATGTGTCTATAATGAGATTATCTTAGTCTGAAATCAAATAATTCTACTTTTCTAAGAATACTTTAGGTTTTTTTAACCAGTAATTATTGTCATAACCTCTGTAATACGCACTAAGTATGTCCATGCTGAAACCTGTTTACATGTTAAAGAAAGCCACAGGCTCTCAGGCAAATGTTTAAATATTTCTCTCTCCGGATGGTATCAGCTCAAATCTACTACTGCTGTCCTTCTCCTGTTACAGTAGTTAATTCCCCAACAATTTCACAATACAGCTCACTTCTCATCAGTCCAGCAGCTGTGTGCCACACCCTGCCATTAATTTTTATGAGCCATAGATGCTGGTTTTCCATTTGTTTCTACACATGGTTTTCTAATGCTGACACTGGTTTTCTCATGCCAGTTAGTTTACTTTCACATTTGTTAAAAGCAAGTCAAAAATCATTCAAGGGGGAAATAATAGAAGGTTATAATTTCAGATTTAGTTTCATACAAGCAAGAAGAAATGTCAGGAATCAAAGATGTGGATTCCATTTTCCCCTGAAATTTGCTTTGCAAATCAAAGCCAGAGCTCAGATCCCGAGAATTATGCCCATCTCTAATGAAGAAGTTCCACAATGAAGGCAGAACAGTGCCAGAATCTTATGGTCTTGAATACAAAGAAGTTTATGGAGGCAAACATCTACTTGTGCCAAGCATCTGCTATTGCTGTGAGGAGAGGCTTCTGCTTGGACTACACAAGCCAGAGACTCCAGAGCAGCACTGTTGAAAGTCACGAAATTTGCATGTGACCGTTGCTACACCAACATACACAGAAATTGATTAAGCAGCTTCTACTGTAAATAGTTGCTTGATCAACACTTTGATCAGTGGTATAAAACTTGTATTTTAATAATCTTCTTAGAATGTATTCTTGATCTTTACAAGATGAAAATTCCTCAAACTGATGCTTCCAAATTTTTAAGCAAAGCTAATTTCATTATTTTAATGCATAAGAATGCTTATGACAGAACAGCTTTAGTTAGGCAAAGAGAGGAGCAGCCTAAATAGTTGAAGCACTCATGTCATAGAGCTAGTTTCAATACTTCAAAAAACTATTAATGACTTGAAGGACAGTGTTGTGTTACACAAAACAGAAGCAAAATTTCCCTTATAGTATGATCTCAATTTTGAAAATATGTACATATATAATACTCAAAGGAAAACCTAGAATAAAAATACACACTGAGCTTTACTTGTGATATTTATTTTTTATATTTACAATAAAACCAATTTCTGAAATGGCCTCCATTGCAAAGGATCTATGGAACATGTCATTCCATTACCTCTTTAAATACTTCTCTCATAACTTCATCCCTTGAACATCAGACCTTTTGATACTACAAACTAATTGAAAATATCCAGCATACAAACACTGGAACTTCTATTCAAACTCCATAAAACCAAGCATCTGAAGCTGAAATCATCTCATTAAACTCGACAATGAGAAATGGTAACCACAGAGTTGAAAAAGCATGCAGAAATTTTAGGGCCTGGGAGATAGTTCAGTGGACTAAGCTCTTGCCTGGAAGCACATGGACCTGGATTCAAGCCCCAGTACCACATGCCATGCAGGTCCTGAGCCAGCTACCGAAGCCTGCCATGATGTCTCATGCCTATAATCCCAGGCTGAGATGGAAAGATCACTATGAGTCCAAGCTGTGTACTGAGACCCTGCACGAATTAAATAAATGAAAAGTTTACAGAAAAAGGCAGAAATTGTAAGCTATGCTGAAAATTTCAGAGGAGAAATAAATATTTAAAATTTAGTGTCCTGGGGCTGGGGAGATAGCTCTGAGGCACAAGTGCCTGCTTGGCAAGTGTAAGGTCGTGAGTTTGAACCCCGGTCCTGCAAAAAACAAACAAACAAACAAATAAATACATAAATAAATAAATAAAATTTAGTGTCCTAAGGAATTTAACTGACCTTGAGAAATACAAAAGCTACATGTTTTGTTGTTAAGATCTTGCTTTCATTTTCCCTTAAGCACCCAGCAGAAAAGTTTAACCACGAGGCATAAAAGTAAAGCTAGAGTAGTATGCTAAACTTTAAACAGCTTAAATCAATGGTTTCCAACATTGCCAGTTCTGCCAATAACCCCACTACAATTATGGAATATTGAACTATGTATACAGTTATTTTCTCTTAGTTCAATGAGAAGAAATTTTTGTACAAATAGTGGTTAGAAAAAATTATCATGTTTGCATCAAGTGCTCTAAATAACTACTATGAGGACAACATTTATTGGGAATGTACTACTAACATGTTTTGAAATTTTCTCATTGTTATTTATTAGAAGTAATAAAAAATTAAAGAAATAAAAATAAAATTTAGTGCCCTCAAATTAGCAATGCAGTACTGTACTGGGCATCTTCCATGTTTATAGGCTCAATCTCCATTTTTCTGTTCATCCTCATAATGGATAACACTTTTCCATGCTATGTGGGACTGTAAGGCAGTTGAAGCATTTTTCCCTGACTAACAAAATGGTATATTAAGCAAACCAAGTCAATCAAGTGTTTTCCTTCTGGAATCTGAGTTGAGAGTCAAGTTATATTTGGACAGTGTCTCAGAGGAACAGCCTATGAGTTCCTGGCCCCAAAGTTCATGAGAGCTACTTATTTCCCCACCATGGCGGTTGAACTTGTTCTTTGATTCCATGAGCTGTCAAGAAATTCCCATCTCACCTTCAAAATCATCATTTTCCTCAAGTTGTCTAGAATTTGCTTTTGATTTTTTCAACCAAAGTAACTAGGAAACTAATACAGGTACCTCATGAAATGTGGGAGCGAGAGAGAGAGAGAGAGAGAGAATCAAAAACTTACTTACTCACCTCTTACTATGATGTATACCGCACAAGGCTGATTTTATAAGCAGGCAGAGCAGGTGTCCAACCATGAAATGTAAATTACACCATTACACAGCCCCCAAATTATGCTTTCTAACTAAATACCTCCCTGAAACACCCTCAGCTCAGAATTAAGGGTGGTCCCCTTAAACTGAGCCTGTGACTTATTCATCCTTCCATGTTGAATTGGCCACTTATTCCAGTATCTACAGTAGACATGCCTTGATAGACTAAAAATAGGCAGGAAAAGAAAATACAGTTCTTCAGTGGGCAGTGTGAGACATCCAGTGATGTTGAGAAGATAAAAAGGACCACCACTGTGGCATTACCAGCACCCTGCTCTAGGGGCCTGTCAGTTCTTGTAGAGCTGTTTATAGCCCTGCTGTTCGGGCTTTGGGTCTCTCATCCCTCCAAGCCTATTTCTCAAGCCCATTTTTCCTACAAAGGCCATGATATATTTTGTTTTATTTGTAATTTTTGTAATAACAATGAGAGTTTCAATACAGGTTAGTAGGACAGTCACAATAATGAATACATTGCTTACTGTTGTCTTCATGGTAGCTGTTCAGAGTACAAGATACGGACATGATATCTTTTCTAAATATTATTAGTATGCTATAGGGTAATAATGCCATTCAGTTTATCTTCTGGAGGGCTGTGGTATATTTTGAACACAAATTTGTTCATCATTCATCTGATTTATTAATATTTGGTCATCTCCACTCAGATTGAAACTCACATTCCTCAGCATGGCTTAGAAGGCCTTTTGTATTCCTACTTCTTAATTTTGTTTCTTGCTGATCTCACATTACAGCTGTAACTGACCACTTGCTCTACCTCTCTATACATGATCCTTTACCCAGAATGTGCTTTCCTTGCAGCTTGCTGGACTCACAATCTTCCTAACATAAACTTAGCACCACCCTCGCCAGAAAGAGTGCCAGGATCCTTTGCTTAGAATAAAGTTTATTTGACTTTTATCCTATAATATACTAAAATACTCATTTTAACAAAAACTTGAAAATACTATTTCAATTAGAGGAAAGTAAGTGTTCAAGCTCATTTTAATTTCTGTTTAAAAATATCTTCATCTCTACTCTTTATGACTATATTATTGCTTACTTCATCAAGCATGCTGCAAGCTCAGTTGTATTTTCTTCTACATCCTTGAAACTTTAAGCATCATGTATGCTCATTGGCCCAAATACCCAAACCAAAGAACTATAAATGCTTCAATTGTATAAGGACGAACTATTCATATCTTTACCCTTGCTACATGAGTTCATCAAAGACTATGAGTCTGCATTACCCACAGTAATTCTCTTGGAATTTTCTGATATGAACTTTTATTTATTAAAAATAGCAGAAGTTATTATGGTGTCCATTTGTTATGGGTAACAAGAAATCCTTGATTTAATGATAAAACCTTTAAGTGGTACCACATAGTTCCAAGGGAGGAACATCCACAGCAATAAAATTATCACCTCAGCCCAGGAAGAGGGGGGAAGGCCTGAAGTGGAACTGGAGGGGATTACTGTGAGGGGCAGGCAGAGCAGCTGGTCCACATTCTACCTCCAGCACATAGCAGTCAGAGTTTAAGATTAGCATGTCAGAGACCTTCCTATAAGCCACACGCTCCTTTCACTCTTTTCAACAGCTGAGGCTTCCAGCTGGGAGCCAGAATACCTGCCTATCTTAGAACATTTTCCCGCTCAGTGATTGATGTGCTCTCCACTGCCTCTGGGATGTAGGGGGAAATGTGAACACATACATCACTGGAAAAAATAGTGAACAGCTATCGTCCTTTCAGAAGGAAGTATGTCAATTTATTTTAAAATTAGAATTACATACACCCCATGACCCAGCAGTTCTGCTCAAAGAAATGTGTGCCACAGAAATAGAGACATAAGTAAGTGGCGAAATTGCAGGATTTGATATTTAATGAGCACATACTTGTTCATTACACCAGTTGGCACCTGCTCTGATTGATCTGTATTTGTACCATGATATTGTTAAAAATTCTAGTTTCAGAACTTTTTTTTTTTTTTTTTTTTTTTTTTTTTTTTTTTTTGTCTTTTTGAGACAGGGTCTCGCTATGCAGTTGAGGCTGGTCCTGAGCTCATTTTTGTAGCCCAGGCTGGTCTCGAACTCACACCAATCCTCCTGCCTCAGCCTCCCAAGTGCTGGGATTACAGGTGTGAGCCACCACGCCCAGCCGAAAATTCTAGATGCACTCCTTGATGTGTAAATAAAATTTTACATATATGAGATTTGTTTTTGTTACAAATTTTTTTTCTTTTATATTTTTATTCCTCCAAGTAATCAATATTCTATAGCTTTTATTACTGACATAATTGACATAGAAATATCTATACTTATGCAAATAATACTTAGGGAAGCTCACTTATAAAATGATATTAAAATATTTCTCTACATCATGATTTTTTGCTTACATTTAGAAATGTCTTCAATAAAATAGAAAATTATAACTTGTCATTCTCAATTTCATAATAATTACACAATATTTATGTCCTAAATGGAGGAACATAAACTGAGTCACTGTTCAGCTGGCAAATACTTGCTCTGTGCTGGTTTGGGTAAATGTTCATGAGTTAGAAATCTGGTCTTCAATATAGTGGTGCTGAGAACGGACTGATGCGAAATGACCAGGTCACTAAGGCACTGCTTTTGGAAAGGATGTGGGAAGTCCTTAGCATTGCAAGCCTGGCCTTAAAATCTTTCTTCTTCTCATGCCATGTACATTTTTTCTGCGCTATTGCATCACCATTTTCATGAAGGTCTCACAATATAAACCTCACTTCTTTATCTTGGAGATTTATCACCTCAAACTGTGAGTTTAGTAAGCCTTTTATCTTTATAAACTACCCAATCTTAAGCATTAGAGATATTGTCAAAAAATTAGATGGATTAAGATCTTGCCTTTTTATTTTTCTTTTCACAAAATTTGCTATAATAAACTTTCTTTTGTGGCCAGTTTTATAGGAAGCTATTGCCCTGACTGCTGAATCTAAACATGTTTACATTTATTAGAATTTTTCAAAAAATAAAAATAAGAATTTTTCGAATTATTAGAATTCTTTTGAATTTTCATTTCTCTGAAATGCTCTACCAATTTTTCTGCTGATGTCTTTCTTCTTCATAACAACATGAAAACCTCTTTGGATCCTTAATTATTGTTTCTTATATACAGGATAGTAATATATTCTCATTCTGTTATTTAAATTTTACTTGTAGGCTCTCTTATGTGTGTTACCATAGAAATGATCTTATATTTTATATAGTAAAACACTTTCTTTTTTATTGGTTTCTACTTGGTTTTTAAGAGTTTTGAATTAACTTTAAAATTTTTACTTTTAGAATGAATAAAGATCAATCATTACTTTTCTTCTAGATAAATAAGCGGTGAAAAAGGGGGCTTAGAATGAAGAAAGAAAAAGCCCTTGTCTTCACCTTCAGCAATCTTTCTTTTCATTTAAAAAAGAATAGAAAAATGTCAGATAAGGCATTACAAATGATACACAATTTCACAAAAAAGATGATAGATACTCAGCGGTGGTCTGGTTTATTTCACTTATGATTATAGCCTCTAATTTCATCCATTTACCTACAAAATGTTCAGGTTTATCTCACCTTATAGCTGAGTAATATTCCATAGTATAAAAATACAATATCATTTTAATTATGCCTCAGTATTTAGATTGTTTCCAAGATTGAACTATGACAAATTGTGCTGCTGTACCCATGGATTCACATATACTGCTGTGCCATGTTTTCAATTGTTCAATAAAAAAACCAACAAAGAGAATAGTTGGATCAAATGGGACCTCTAGTCCTAGTTCTTTCAGGAATCTCCACACTCATTTCTGCAGAATTTGTGCCAGTCTATACTCCCGTCACTGGGCTGGAGAAATAGCTCCATGGTCTAAAGCACCTGCTTAGGCAAGCTTAGGCAACCACAGGGACCATGGTTCAATCATTGACACCACATATTGCTCCAGCCGCACCCTCTGGGCAGGTTGAGCCAACTATAACATTAAAAATAACAAAAATGAACATATATATATATATATATATATATATATATATATATATATTCCCATCATCAGTGGAGAAGGGTTCCTTTTCCTCCATAGTCTCTCCTCCAGCATTTGTTGTTGTTTGAGTTCTTAAAAATAGCCATTCTTTCTGGAGTCAGATGGAATTTCAATGTTATTTTAACTTACATTTCAGAAATGATCACTATTGCTACAATTTTTAAAAAATACATTTTTTACCACTTGTATTTCTGCATCTGAGGAGTGTAGATGCCCATGTTTGGATTGAGTCTCTGAATTTTGGGGTCCTGATTTTTTTTTTAAGATTTTGCATACTATAGATAGAAGTCCTTTGTCTGAGTCACTGTTGTGATGAGGATTTTTTTCATCTGTTGTTGATTTCTTTTGGTGTGCATCTATTCAACAAAATTAGATCACAGCAGTTGATCCTTTGACGTATTTCCTGTGTAGTCTGATTTTTGCTCATGAACTCTATGTCTATATCTTCAAGATTTTTATCTACATTCTCTCTCACTAAATAGATTTAGTGTTTCTGATTTAATATTTGGATATTTAAACTATTTTTACTTTAGTTTACTATGCAGTGGTAGACCTGGATCTAGTTTTTTTTTATATTTCAGCATATAAAAAGCCAGTTTTACTAGCACCATTAATTAAAGAGGCCATCTTTGTTCCAATAAATATTTGGCCGCTTTGTCAAAGATAAGGTTGATAAATGTGTTTGTAGGTATATCTACATCTTTTAGTTTGTTCCACCAATTCTCATATCTTTCGCATTCACAGTAACATGCTGATTTTATTACAGTAGCTTTCTAGTATAATTTTAAGTCAAGGATTGTGATGCTTCCAGCTTTGCCTTTGTTGGCCAGGACTGCCTTTCCTATTCTAGGATTTTTCTGGTTCCAGATGAGTTTTAGGATTATTTTATCTATATCTGTGAGATATGCCAATAGAATTTTTATCAGGATTGCATTAATTTGGTATGAGTTTGGGGAAGATAGCCATTATCCCTGTGTTGGTTCTTCTTATCCATGAGTAAGAAATATCTTTCCATTTTCTAAAATCCTCTTTTATTTTCTCAGAGTATTGTAATTTTGACTGTATAGATTTTTTACTTCCATTTTTAGATTAAGCCCTAGGTATTTCATTCTTCCTAGATGCTATTGTGAATGATTTTGTTTACCTATTTTCTCTTAGGAGTTTATTCTTTGTATGCAGTAATTCTATTGATTTCTGAGTATTCACATAGTATTCTGCTAGGCTACTGTAGCTGTTTATTACTTCTAGAAGTCTCTTCATGGAGTATTTTTAGTCTTCCATGCAGAGTTTCATATTATCATGGAATAATTATAATTTGGCTTTCTCCTTTCCAATTCTTTCTGTTTCTCTTTCTGTTGTCTGACTGCTCTTGCCTGTGTTTCTACAACTAAATGGAACAGGATTGATGACAGTGAACATCTTTGCCTTGTTCCTGATTTTAGAGTGAAAACTTTTGTTTTTGTACATTTAGAATGATGTTGGCTGTTAGTTTGTCTTACATGCCTTTTATATATTTGAGGTAAAAATCATTCATTTTAGTTTTCTGTAGTGTGTAATCAAGAATGTGTGTTGGAATTTTTCTGCATGTATTGAGATGATCACGTGTTTTTGTTTTTGGCTCCTTTTAAATTTAATTAAATTAGTTTATTTTTTACATTTTAAAATATCCATTCAAAGATTTATTCATTTTTTAAATTTTAATAAGAAAGAAATAACAATGAGATAATTCTAAAACATGTTAGCAGGACAGCTATAGATTTAATATAATGTATATTGTTGTCTTCATATTAGTTGTTCAGAGTACAAGATGCAGACATGATAACTTTTCTAAATCCTATTAGTACAAATATTTCTTCTCATTGAACTGAAAGAAATTAGCTATATATATAGTCCATGAGTCCATAATAGTGGTGAGTTATCAGAAGAACTGGCAATGTCAGAAGCTGTTGACTTGAGCATTTTACAGCTCAGCATATTAATCTGGCTTTCCTTTTTATACATCATGGATAAACTTTGCTGGATGGTTAAGACCAAGTTGAAACAAAACCTATGTAACAAATTCAACTTTTCTATCCGATAAGATCAGCTGAATCACCTTGGGATTAACCTTGAAACTATGTTTAGAATTTTGGAGAACTTTTGTCAGTGTCAGCCATCTGCATGAGTCATGGCTTGACTAATTTGTTCTCTGTAAAAACCTGAGAGAATCTTTTCTCGCTAGGTGACTCTCCTTAGGCACACTATATATTGTAGGACAGGGTGTAGATGTGATAACTTTTCTAATCATTACTGGTATGAAAAATTTTTTTCTGATTGAACTAAGAGAAAATAGTTGCATACATTATCCAATGTTCCATAATCTCAGTGGGTTAATGGCAAAACTGGAAATGATGGAAATTGTTCATTTAAGCCTTTTACAGCTCGGCATACTAAACTACCTTTACATTTCATGCCTCATGGTTAAACTTACCTGCTGGGTGGTTAGGGGCAAGTTAAAGCAAAACCTGTATAACAAAAAGTGCAACTTTTATATCTCCCAAGGTCAGTCAAATCCCCTCAGGTGTTCTTTGGAATAATGTACAATGTTTTGTAGAAATGTTGTCAGTGTCAGCCATCTGGATGAGTCATGACTCTTGCTTGAAGAGTTTGCTCTCTGTGAAAGCCTGAGAGAATGTTTTCTCTCTAGCTGACTCTACTGTGGCTCACTATACATCTTCAGTCCCTTTCCTCTTATAGCCCAATAATCTTCTGGAAAAGAAAATTTGGGAAACCACTGAGTTATAGGATGGTATACCACAGAATCTCTTATGCCCTCAGTCCTCACTGACCTTGAAGGTCTAGGGCCAAAATATTGGCTATCCTTGTAGCCTTTCTTTTCCTCTAAATTTTGGTCTGGAAACTTTTATTCTTAACCCTCCAGAAGAAAAGCTTAGTGATACTATTACTCTATAATATAGATACTTGAGTATAACATCGCTGTCTTTCTGAGTATCAAACTCTTAGACTTAACTTGGAATGGATATTTTCTATCAATCATTGATATTTTAATAAATCTCCATAGAATATGATAAAAGCAGTTACACATTCTTACACATTTAGAAATCTAAATAAATACAAAATTGTAGCATGTCAGTCCTATGGTGTTTTTCCTAGTCTCTTAGTCTCATTTAATACTCTTTTTGTTTTCTTGTAAACCAACCATTTTCTTGAGAGAGAGTATAGCAGTAACTGAAATTACATTAGAAACAGCACACATCTAAAAGGCCAGAATGACAGGCATTCCAAGCATATTTTTACTGTTATGCATTGCTATCCTCAGTGTCAAAAACATTTTGGAGGTTGTTTGGACCATTTTCTAATTCATTCTGTATAAATAAGTGCATGGCTTTGCCCCTACCATGCTTCCTATCTTTTCTGCTTGCAGTCACTTCATTAAGTCTTTCATTTCCATCCAGCTGCGTTATGCCTCTTCATTTTTTTAGTTCTTATACTATATGATATTTACACATGTAGGTCTGGTTTATTTCACTTCAGAGTATATGTTCAAGATATAGCCATTTATATATAAAGTCTTCTAGTTTGTCATTCTTTTTAGCTAAGAAATATTCCATTGTATAAAAATACCATATTTTTTCAACAATTCTTCAGACAATGGGCATTTTGGTTGTTTCCAATATTTGGCTATTACAAATTGTGCTGCTAGGTGCACAGATATCTCTATGATATGATGTTTTCAATTCTTCTGGGAAAATTCCCAGTAGGGCGGTGGTCGGATTGAATGCTATTTCCAGCTCTAGATTTTTATGGAGTTTCCACACTGCTTTGCATAACGGTTTCACCAGTCTGAATTAACACCGGCAGTGGAGAAGGGTACCTTTTCCCCCACAGCCTCTCCAACATTTGTTGTTGCTTGATTTCTTTATGATAGCCATGCGTTCTGGAGTGAGAAGGTATTTCAGTGTTGTTTTAAATTGCATTTCATGAATGGCTAGCCATATGTAGCATTTCTTCATGTATTTGTAGACTTGTTGAATTTCTATCTCTGAGAAGTGTGTATTCATCGCAGATGCCCATTTCTGGATTGGGTCTTTGAATTTTTGGATCATAATGATTTTTAGTTTTTTGTAGATTCTAGATAGAAGAGTTTTGTCAGAATACTTATTAGCTAAAAGCTTTTCAAAGTTTGTGGGATGCCTTTTCACTCGATTGGTAATTTCTTTTGAGCTGCAAAAAATTCTTATCTGGAGCAGGTCCCAGATTCTTTCAACTGTTAATCATGCATTTTGATTTTTGTCCATAAATTCTTTGCCTACCCAGATGTCTTCAAGATTTTCTCCCATTTTTTTTTCTTCCAGGAGATGTAATATTTGTCTTTTACTATCTAGATCTTAAATGCAGTTTGACTTTAGTTTAGTTCATGGTGATAGACCTGGGTCAAGATTTAGTTTTCGGCTTGTGGAGAACCAGTTTTTCAAGCACCATTCATAAAAGAGGCTATCTTTCTTCCAGTAAACATGTTTAGCCCTTTGTTCAAGATAAGGTGACTGAGTGTGTTTGTGTTTGCTTCTGAATCTTCCAATCTATTCCACTGATCCTCAGGTCCATTTTTTTTTTTTTTTTTTTTTTTTTTTTTTTTTTTTTTTTTTTTTTTTTTTTTTTTTTTTTTTTTTTTTTTTTTTTTTTTTTTTTTTTTTTTTTTTTTTTTTTTTTTTTTTTTTTTTTTTTTTTTTTTTTTTTTTTTTTTTTTTTTTTTTTTTTTTTTTTTTTTTTTAATATCATGCTGATTTTATCACGGTAGCTCTATTGTATAATTTTCGGTCAAGAATTGTAATGCATCCTGCCTTATTTTGTTGCCCAGGATTGTGTTTGCACACTGTGAACATGAATAAGTATTTGACTTTGTCAGAAGCCTTTTTGGTATTAATTCCTGTATTTCACTGGTTATTGGGTTATTGAGAGGTCTTATATCTTCTTTATTGAGTTTGAGTAATTTATACTTTTCTTGGAATCTATCCATTTCATCTGTGTCTTCAACTCTATTAGAGTAAAGATTGTCAAAGTAGTTATTTATGATCCTCTGAATCTCTGCTCTGTCTGTAGTAATTACACCATTTTCATTCCTTATTGCTTGAATTTGAGTCTTTTCTTTCCTCTTTTTCATGAGGTTAGCTAGGGACTTGTCAAATTTATTTAATCTTTCAAATTACCAGCTTTTTGATTCATTAATTCTTTGTACTGTTTTTTTTTTTTTTTTTTTTTTTTTTTTTTTTTTTTTTTTTTTTTTTTTTTTTTTTTTTTTTTTTTTTTTTTTTTTTTTTTTTTTTTTTTTTTTTTTTTTTTTTTTTTTTTTTTTTTTTTTTTTTTTTTTTTTTTTTTTTTTTTTTTTTTTTTTTTTTTTTTTTTTTTTGTCTTTTTGAGACGGGGTCTCGCTATGCAGTTCATGCTGGTCTTGAGCTCACTTTTTGTAACCCAGACTGGTCTCAAACTCACATCGATCCTCCTGCCTCAGCCTCCTGAGTGCTGGGATTACAGGCCTGAGCCACCACACCCGGCTTCTGTACTGTTTTCTTTCTCTCAGTTGAATTAATTTCTGCTCTAATCTTTATAATTTCCTCCCGTCTTTGGGCTTTTGATTTCATTTGCTCTTCATTTTCTATTTGGTATAGTTGCTGCATGGAGTATTTAGTTTTTCAGTTCTGTTTTCTTAATGTGTCAGTTCTGACATATAAATTTCCCTCTAAGAACTGCTTTCATTGCATCCCATAAATTCCGGTAGTTTGTGTTTGAATTTTTGTTAAATTGTAGATATTGTTTAATTTCTTGTTTAATTTAATGTGTAACATACTAGTTACTGAGAAAGGTGTTGTTTAATTTCTATGTATTTCTGGGGGTTCTTGTCCTTTCTTTTATTGTTTATCTCCATTGTCATTGCACTGTGGTCAGATAATACGCGTAGGACAATTTCTGTTTTCTTGTATATACTTAAGCATTACCTATGCACTAATATGTGGTCTATTTTGGAAAATGTCCCATGTGCAGCTTAATGAATGTGTATTCAGAAGTGCTTTGGTGGAAAACTATGTGTATGTTCACCAAGTCTAGTTGTTCCAACTTCTGGTTCAGTTGTGCCACTTCTTTACTAATTTTTTTTGTCAGCTTGACCTATCTTTTTGGGATAAAAGAGTTTTAAGCTCTCCTCTCAAGGCGGTGGTATTGGATATTAGATTTTCTGATATAATTTGATTCTTCTGTGTTGGGTGCAAATATGTTTATGAGTGTTACCTCATCCTCTTGAATTTTCCTCTAACCAGTATGCAGTGGCTTTCTTTAATTCATTTGATCAATTTTGGTTTGAAGCTTAGACTGTCTTCAAACAGGTTTGCTACCCCGGCTTTTTTTTTTTTCTTTTTGGGATGCTGGGTCATGTGGTATTGTTTTCCATTCTTTCACTTTTAGCCTATGAGTTTCTTTATGAGTTAAGTGTGTCTGTTGTGTACAGTACAGCATATTGTTGGATTTTGCTTTCTTATCCATTCTGCCAGTCTATTTCTTTATACAATTGAGTCTATTTACATTGATGGTTGTAATTGAAATGTATTGACTTATGATTGACATGACTTTTACTTACTACTCTTTTCTCCTGTGTTTAATTGGTTACCTTATTTGGTGGGTTTTTCTGTTCTCATTTGTGGAGTTTATGTCATTTTGGTTCCTCTCTAAAATATCTTTTAGTAGTCTGTATAAGGTTGGCTTTGGCATCATGAAATTCTTTAGTTTTTCCTTTTTGTGGGAGTATTTCACTTCTCCCTCACACTTGAAAGAGAGATTTGCAGGGTATAGCAGTCTGGGCTGGAATTTGTTTTCATGGAGGACTTGAAGCACTCTGCTCCATTTTCTTCTTGACTGCACGGTTTTTGAAGAGAAATCTGCTATTATTTTGATGGGTTTTCCTTTAAATGTTTTCTGTTTCTTTTCTGTAACAGTTTTTAGTATGTTATTCTTCTACTGGATTTTTGGAATCTTGACTATTATATATCTGGGTGTGTTTTTAGTTGGGTAACTATTATTTGGAGTTCTATATGCTTCAGTTAGATGAATGTCCAATTCTTTTTCTCATACTTGGGAAGTTTTCTGCAATTACTTCTGCCCATATTCTTTTTATATCATATGTATTAATTCCTTCTTTCTTGATGATTCCTATTAATCTCACGTTGTTCATTTTTGCATCATATTGGATTAGTTTCTCCTGCATCCTAGTTTTTTTAAGAGATCCTTTCTTACATTTTCACTAGCTGAGACTATATCTTCAAGATCTGAAACTCTATTTTCACTTTTGTTCATACAGTTTTGCTAGCTTATGATTGAGATTTTATTTTCTTGTATATCTCTTTGAAACTGTTTCATGCAGTTTCTATTTCTTTTGTATATTGCTCAGTCAGGGAATCCATCATTTTTCTCTTCTCCTCTATTTTTTTTTTTCAATGTCTTCTTTAGTAGCATTTAAATTTTTCATTATAGTTATCCTTTCTTTCTCTACATCATGGATTATTTCTGCTCTGATCTCTCTACCTTTCTATAGTTGTTTGTCTACTTTAGATACTATTAAATGAGAGTTTTTTTTTTTTTTTTTTTTTTTTTTTTTTTTTTTTTTTTTTTTTTTTTTTATTTTTTTTTTTTTTTTTTTTTTTTTTTTTACTTCAGAGGTTATTTATCGTCTGACTTGCTCTATATATTTCTGGAGTTGTTTTCCTGTTTCAGATTCTATTATCTCATGCATTTCCTTTTTTACTTCAGGTGTTATCTCTGATCTGATTTCCTCTATGCATTTCAGCACTTGTTTGTCTACTTCAGATGCTAACAAATCAGACGTTTTGGCTGCCTGATTCCCATTTTCTACAATAGTACTGTCTCCTGTGTTCATTCTGGGTTAACTCGGGACCTGAGATTGTATCTTGCTCCTTCTCTAATAACTTTCCATACAATGTGATATAGGCAGTTACACAATTTTGACACAGATATTTGGAAATTCAAGGAAATACAAAACTGTAGCCTGTCAAGAATAGAATATCAATGATGGTCAGAAAATATCATTTACAAGCTAAGTCAAAGGTATTTGATACTCAGAAAGCCAGTGATGATAAGCCCAGTATCTATGTTATAGAATAATAGTATCACAAAGCTTTTCTGCTGGAGGGTTGAGAATGTAAGTTAACAGACCGACAATTGGAGAATAAGAAGGGCTATAAGGATAGCCAAT
>PVJA010019762.1:0-37939 GCA_004027025.1 Myocastor coypus
TTTTTCTCTGGGTGACTCTCCTTAGACGCACTGCAGTTCATTCATCCCTTTCCTCTGAGGTCCCATAATCTCCTTGACCAGGAAATTTGGGACACCTCTGAGTTATAGGATATTACAGCACAGGTTCTCTTATATCCTGGGTCTTTATTGACCTTGAAGGGCTAGTGCCAAAATATTGGCTATCCTTATAGCCCTTCTTTTTCTCCAATTGTCGGTCTGTTAACTTACATTCTCAACCCTCCAGCAGAAAAGCTTTGTGATACTATTACTCTATAACATAGGTACTGTGCTTATCATCACTGGCTAGGAAAGCCATATTAATATGCTGAGTTATAACAGGCTCAAGTCAACAGCCCCTAGTAATACCAGATGAGCTGATAATCCACTGCTGTTATGGACTATTGGACTAAATATACAGCTACTTTCTCTTTGTGTGATGAAAAGAAAGATGTGTACTAATGATGTTTAGACAAGAAATCATGTCTGCATCTTGTACTCTGAACAGCTACAATGAAGACAACAATATGTAACATATTAATTATTGTATCTGGCCTTCTAAACTGTTGTGAAATTGTTTCATTTCTATTTCTTTCACATTAATATTCATAAAAATAAATTTAAAAAAGAACATACAAGCTGGGCATGGTGGCTCATGCCTGTAATCCCAGCACTCAGGAGGCTGAGGCAGGAGGATCGGCATGAGTTCGAGACCAGCCTGGGCTACAAAAGGGAGCTCAAGGCCAGCCTCAACTGCATAGCGAGACCCTGTCTCAAAAAGTCAAAAAAAAAAAAAAAAAAAGGAAAAAGAACATACAGAGCAGAAATATGCTTGGACTAGAGTAAAAAAGGACAAATGTTTAAAGAGACATGTTTAACTTGATTCAAATATGACACAATTCATCAAATCATGGTGCCTGGTAAATGTATACAATTATTTTTAAATGTATACAATTGTAATACTTTTATTTATCAGTGCAACATAAATTCACTTTTTAAAAAATTCAATTATTGAGCATGAAACTTTCAGAGAATTCCTACACTCAGAAACTAAACTAGCTAGACATGGTAGTGCACTCCTGTAATCTCAGTATTTAGGAGGCTGAGACAGGAGGCTCACTACAAGTTCAAGGCCAACCTGTGCTACATAGAAGTTCAAGGCAAGCCTGAACTGCATAGTGAGACCCTGCCTCAAAAATAAAAAACCTCCAAACTGACAAACAGGCAGGACCAGCTACATCATTTGTGGGAGCCAGTACAAAATGAAAATGCAGGGTCCTTTAGTCAAAGATTAAGAATCTCAAGATGGGGACCAGTCACATAACTCAGTAGTAGAGCACTTCCTCATATGCTTGAAACCCTGATTCCACAAGGAGCATAACAAAAGAAAGTATTTCAAGATGATAGCAATATGTAATATAACAACCACTGTTAATTTTCTCTTCTTGTTTTGAAGTTCTGTACCACTGTTATGGTTTTATGTTGCATTTTTTGGTCTTTGTTCTTGAAATTTGTTTTTAGTTTTTTCCTCTTTTAAAAAAAGAAAAGAGAAAGAACTGTTCTGATGGCCACAGTGGGAGGGCAGGCCTCCTCAGGGCAGGTGGCTGCCCACACAGCACGCTCTACAGGGCAGGACCTAGACACTTACCGCACCGAAGTAGTGCGGGAGAGCAGCAGCAGAGCCGTGATGAAGCGCAAGATTCAGCTCTGCAGTTCCATAACTGCTTCACACACTAACTCAACCTGTAAAAAGAGGGTCCTGGTGCTATTCCTATGCCTACGCAGATAAATTTAATTTCTTCCCCAGAATAAAATGGCACTGAGAAGTCTGACAATTTTAAATCATCTAAATCAGGTGAATCATTCAAAAGAGTTATAAATAGACGCAGCTTATTGGCTAAGTGCATCATAGACACTTTTGTCGAAGAAGGCCACTCTGAATACAAGCCCAAATTCCCTATGTAGATATTTAAGCTGAATTACTTACATATGTCAATAGTTTCAAAATTAAAATTGAGAATAGCCTTTATTTTACAGAACTTATTTCACAAGAACTTCTCTCAGTTCAAAAGAGATCTCTGGATCTATGTTTTCTCCATTAAGTATACTGAGGTCCCTGAGAAAGGTCAAATGAAATACCAGCCAACTCAAACTTATTAACCCCAATGTAGACTATTTTATGAAAGCAATTTTTTAAAATTTTTATTATTAGCATTGTTTTGTGCTTTCAGGGAAGAATCTCCAGGGTGTTCAGGCTCTCACCACTAGATCAGACTCCTAGTGATCTACCTGTTTAAAACCTCCCAAGAGCTGGGATTACAGGTGTATACCACCACATCCAGTCTCAATTGCTGTCTCAGTGTGCCCTGGGGGCAGAGCAGCACAGCAGGCCCAGGGATTGAACCCTTGGCCCTTGCACCTGCTTGTAGATGCTTTAATCCACTGAGCTATTTGACTGGCCCTCCAATAGAAAAATTTTTTAAAAGTAAAACTAGTGAAAAAAGATAATCTCCAAGAAAATAAAAGAGACCAAGAAACTGATATAAGGACATAATTATGTATTGAGGAGAATTAGTCTACCCAACCTAACCTATATTTTGTTCCATAGTAAACACAAAGAAAAATTTCAAATTTTTTTTAGCATACATACATGAATGCTACTTTATTTCTTCACATGAGCTTTATATTTGAAATCTGACCCAGCAACCTGGCCCAACATGTGAGTGAGACTGCTCAAGGCCTGCTGGAAACTCATTCGACCCAGCAATAAGGCTCAGCATGTGAGTAGAACATCATCCATTAGACAGGCCCAGTTTGGAAAACAGTGGCAGAACTCCCTGCAGCGAGACTAGAGACAAGACCCACCCAGCTGGCCCAGGAGCAGAACATCTTGCCAGAGTGACACAGCGGCTTCACCTCCAAGGGCTGCAGCAGGAAGAAGTGGAGTTCATTGGCCAGATGCAAGCCACACCCACCTGGGTGAGTTTGAAGTGGGTAGATCCAAATCTGGTGCTAAGGTAAGAACTCTACCAAAACCCTACCCCAAAGGTCAGAAGGCAGGGCTATGCGAAATGACAAAGAGAAGGGAAAAAGTACACTGTCAGGCCTCCAGCCCACCTAGAACAAATGCAGGAGACAATAACATAGAAGAAATTGGAGATCACACACCTGAAGTCTTTGACATAATAGCATCTGAAGTAAATAAACTACCGCAGAATGGTTAGAGGAAATCAGATCAGAAATAATTTCTGAAGTAAAAAAAAGAAAGAACTGCAATGAAAGAAGGACTAAGTCTTCTAAAGAAGATATACTGATAAAAAAAAATAGAGGAGAAAAGAAAATGATGGAATCCTTGAATGAGCAATATAGGAAAGTAATAGAATGTATGAAGCAGATTCAAAGTGCTATTCAGGAAATTAAAACTTCAATCACAAGCTGGCAAAACCATTTCAATGAAAGTGAAAGTAGACTTTCAGACCTTAAAGACACCATTGCGGCTAGTGAAAAGATAAGAAAAGATCTCTTAAAAACAACTAGGATGCAGGAAAAAATAATTCAACATCTAAAAATAAAACATAACATAAATGCTATAAAAACAAATTGCAGCCCAGACTGCTATACCCTGAAAAGCTCTCTTTCAAGCTTGACAGAGAAGTGAAATACTTCCAGAACAAAGAACAACTAAAGAATTTCATGATGATAAAGCCAACCCTACACAGTTTACTAAAAGATACTCTACAGAGGGATCAAAATGACCACAACTTCATGAAGAAGAATGGAAAGAACCCACCAAACAGGGCAAACAATTAAACAAAGGAGAAAAAGAGCTATACAATAGCAGTCTTTCGCTATTCTTTTATATACAGCAGCAGAATATGTCCATCAGCATATTCTACAAATGGACTTCTCCTGCACCCTATCTACAAAGTGGATATCAAGGAAATAGCAGTAGCTCAGTCCCACAAGTGACACTTGGCCACCAGTAAGCATCATGGACACTGTCCATGTCCACGACATATTAGAACTTTGTGTGATAGCCTATCCCCAAACTGTTAGAAGTTCTGGCCATATATTTGCCATTCCAGTATTTATGCTATGTTTTATTCTTAGTAATGCTTTACTATCATGGAAACTTTTTCAGAGTTGATATTTTTGTATAAATTAACCTATTCAAATACTATGTGAGTATACTCTGAATTGATGACAGATTTGTACATATGATATACAACATTCCAGCCTGTAAGTTGGACTCATGATTTGATTTGAATTTTTGGAATACTGTTTTGAAATATTTAAGTTAACTTTTAATCAATTCATATTTAATCAATTTTCTGAATACTGCTTAATTATAATTTTTGTTTTATGATTCATACTGTATCTTTGACTTACAGTCTACTTATAAGACAATGGTAGCCGGGCGTGGTGGCTCACGCCTGTAATCCCAGCACTTGGGAGGCTGAGGCAGGAGGATCGTTGTGAGTTCGAGACCAGCCTGGGCTACAAAAGTGAGCTAAAAAAAAAATAAAAATAAAAAAATTTAAAAATTAAAAAAAAAAAAAAAAAGTGAGCTCAAAGCCAGCCTGAACTGCACAGTGAGACCCTGTCTCAAAAAGAAAAAAAAAAAAAAGACAATGGTATGATATTTTCTCCTAGTATTAGAATATACATATTCTATATACATATATATACATATATTTATATATGAGTTAGGATAAATATACAGCTACTTTCTCTTAGTTCACTGAGAATAAAAGTTTGTACTAATTAATATTATCCAGACAAGATATCAGGTTTACATCTTGTCCTCTGAATAACAACTATGAAGACAACAATATACATTGTATTAGTTATTATAACCATGCTATTAACTTGTTTTGAAAATGCTTCATTGCCATTTTATCTTTTTTCTCATTAAAATGAATAAAAATAAATAAATGATAAAAAAGAGTTTTATATTTCAAAACAGCAGTCTGAATAGAAACATTTTGTAAACCCACCAGTATTTGAAAAAAATCAATTTCATGGTCAACAAGTACATCTTTCAAGCAGGCACTGTACCACTGAGCTACCTCTCTGATCCCTTGAATTCAGGATCTTGTGCTTGCCGGGCAGGTCTCCCTGGCCAAAAACAACCATCATCTTTTGGATCATTTTTATGTCCATGATCACTGCCAGTGTCTTTATTTGACTGCTGTACTGTACAGTTACCTCAGGAATGATAACAGGAACCACAGACCATCCTGAGTTTTGACGGTGGAAACAGTGCACTTCTATGAGAGACCAGGCTTCAGACTTGACATCCTGACCTTCTCCTGGGGTAGTGACGGACCGAGCTTCCCTCTCTAGAGATGCCCAGACTCAGGGGAAGTGACAGATGCTCAACTAGGCATCAGGTTGTGAAGCTAAGATGCTCAGTGACTTCAGAGTTCTCAGTACACTTTTTTTTTTAATGCATTTGGTAGGGGTCTACAGGGTCTCACTACATAAATCAGACTTGTGGTCCTCCTGTTTTCAGCCTCCCAAGTGCTGGGATTACAGGCACGTGTCACCACAGCCAATCTCAATCCTTGTTTCGGCACACCCCAGGGGCGGGGTCAGCGCGGCAGGCCAGGGATCAAACCCGGGCTGCTGTGCTCCGCCTATGCAGGCACATTAGTCCACTGAGCTATCCGGCTGGCCCTTTCTCAATCCACTTTTAACTCAGAATATGTTCAGCTTAGACAGGGTTTATGGGGACACAAGCTGTGGCTCACTCCAGGAGCATCCTGATGGAGCACCAAGTATGAGCCCAGCACAATGCTGGCATTTGTGCATCTGACCCATAAGACAAAACCAATGAAAGAGGCTGTGTTGGGGCTCAGGTAATACACGTGTGAGGCCACTGTGCTTCCAGGGTGCTTGGTCAAATCTCTAGGGTCACTGCTTGTAAAGGGGTCCCCACACCGACCTCACCTGGACCAGCATTCTTTAACCCATCCAATAGATGAGTTCACCAGTCTGATTTGAAAAACAAAATGGGGCCAGTGAGATAGCTCAGCAGTCTAAAGTGCCTGCTTAGGCAAGCGCAGGGAACTGTGGTTCAATACCTGGCACCACATGCTATGCAAGCCCTGCCCACAGGGCACACTGAGCAGGCCAAAAATGAAAAATAACTTTTTAAAATAAATAAATAAAAGAAAACCAAAATAGCTCAGTATAATATTGTTCAGAATGAATCCAGGTCCCTGATGCATCCATCAAAAATCTCCTGCGTCATACATGACTGATTTGTGGCCTTCGAGACTGGCTACTTAGCTCCTGCCTTTGCTTGCACTCTGGCACTGTTAATAAGGGGGAGCACTCGCCGTCTCTAAGTATCCCTAACTGTATCTGTGTGAGGCCTGTGGGGATAAGAAGGGACATCAGATCTGGGTCCTCCTTCCCACTCTCCCACAGGTGAGGAGGCAAACGGCACCCCTGCCCTTAAGCCCCAGGTAGCGGTGTTGGTGGCAGCCAGGGCCTATGGCCTCCCTCTCCCTGTACAGGAGGGTGGCTCTGTGGAGCTGCTCTAGATCTTCCCAGCCCTGAGGAGCCTGAGGGCTTGTGCCTCACGTCCCACGTGAAGCCCTGTGCTGGTGAAGACACAGCCACAGAATACCTAGTGTGGATGCTACAGAAAACAAAAAATCCCCTCAGTTTATGAAAATTCTTGGTGTCATTTACTACTACCTGCGGTGGGCTATATCTTTATTAGAATTGAACAAAGGCAAAGAGTTGCTGGAATAACTACCCAAAGTCATTGGCTGCGAGGCCAGTGAGATAGCTCAGTAGACTAAGCACCTGCTTAGGCAAGCGCAGGAACCCAGGTTCAATTCCTGACACCCCACGCTGTGCAGGCCCCACCCATGGACATGCTGAACCAGCCACCAAGACCAGGCATTGTGGTGGATTACTCCCATAATACCAGCACTGGGGAGGCTGAAGACAGGAGGATCACTATGAATTTGAGTCGCATAGTGAGACCCTGCACCAAATACACAAAAGAAAAAGGAGTTGGCTGCAAAGCGACTAACAAATCAGGAAGACTCATGCAAGCTTAGTTTCTCACACTAAGCTTCACACTAAACAAGCTATACTGTGTTGAACAGAATAGATGTGTTTACCTTAGCATCTTTCCATTATAAAGGTGGAGGCGACATCATGATATTTATAAATCAAACTACATGAAGTCCAGTTTACAGACAAGCCTTCAGCCCGAGCCAGTCCGTAGGTGCTCACGGGGCATCTCCCGGCGCTCACAGCCTCAGCCAGTGCCTCAGCTGCTGCTTGCAGGATCCCAGCGCCCAGTCTGCCACTAAGGGGCTGTGCATGGGGAGGAGGAGCAAGCGACCCTCACTAGCTGGAGAGCCAGCCCCTCTTAGGAATCTCCCCTGAGCCCTGGCTCAGAGGCTTTCAGCTATGACAAAACAAACACTGTTTCTTTACCCTAGTGATAGCAACTTGTCCTTGGCAGTGGGAGAAGAAATTTCTCGAAAAGTAATAAAAGTGCACAGCTCACTTCACTGCAATCCTCATAGAGGGCAGGATTGTACAGGAAGGAACTCTTCTATGGAGCTGGTGAGCAGAAATTTAGGAGAGTCCCTTCAGCAGCTATAAAGAAGAGGGTCTGCCCCCTGCACCCCCAGCTATTTTACATACTAAAATAGCTTATTCTGGAGATATAAACAGATCCGCTCCAGTGCCCTAAAACAGAGAAGGAAATCACTTTTTCTGGAATACCACATCATTCACATATACCTCAGTTTAATGCAGCTAATGTGGGGAGGATGAAACACTCAAGATTAATTGTCTGCCCTTTTGATGTGTCCTTCTCCAAAGCTGCTGCTGTAACAGTGACCACAACAGATGCTGTGACATGCTGCCCGGAGTCCCCCTCAGGACCTAGTGCCTGGCCAGCGCTGCCAGGCCATTAGCTGCAACGGCAAACAGCCGAGTCTGTCCCAGGCCTCGTTCTGGGACCAAGGGAGCTGCCCTGGCCAACCCGATGCTGCTTCTGAGAGCAGTCCACTTCTAGAGACTGCAGAAGTGCAATCCTCTGGGGTTGTTCCAGCCCCGCATTGTAACTGTGCCACCGTTCTGTGTCACCGTCTCTCCAGCCCCGTGTCCCTCCCAGGTCACCTGTGTTGGTCCTGCGCTCTTCCCACCTGCAGATTTTCACCGCAGAGTCCGCTGCCCCAGGCAGCCTGGCCTAGACACTGTCCACAGGCAGAACCCCTGCAATGCATCGGGCACTTCACGTGCTGTCCCCAACCATGTAGCCTCTCTAACTACACTCTGCAGGTGATAAAATCAAAGCCCTGCGCAGCTGTGTTCTTTTCTTAACATCACATAGTAAGCGAGCAAGTTACCACACACAGAAAAGGCTTCTCTTGCTCCTGGGCCTTAACAGAGATAATTTCATGAAGTATAATTCTCATCAAAGAAAAGCTTTTAAATATGAATGGAGGGGTGGCATGGGGAAGTTTCTTGTAACAATAAAATAAAGTAAGGTCTATTGTTCACTATTAATATTGCATTAATGTCAGTTTCTCACTTGTGATATGTGCTATGATTATATATAACATTACTGCTGGGGAAATTGGGAAATAGGTAGGGAGAACGTGCTATTTTTGTGCTATTTTTGCACCTTTTCTAGAGTATAAAGTTATAATGCAGAATAGTATTTTTAAAAATGTTAAAACAAAAACAAGAGCAAAAAATAACAAGAATGAGACATAAGAGAGTCTAATATTTTAAGAAAAATGGTCTTCGAAAGGTAATAAAAAGCATTTCACAGTATTTGCTAAAGAATAAAATTAGCTATCAGTAATAATTTTATGCTATAACTTGCTAAAGGCTCAGAGAATTCTTCTCTTCCACAGATTAAGGTCTGTATTTGGGAGTGATGTCACATGCCTATAATACCACATGCTTATAACCCAGCATTGTGGGAGGCTAAGGCAGAAGGATCGAAAGTTCAAGCCCACTCAGCAGATTAAAGTGCTTGCAGGGGCCCGGCGGGATGGCTCAGTGGTCTAAAGCGCCTGCTTGGGAGCTTGGGCGGCTTCAGGGACCACAGTTCGCTCCCTGGCACCACATGCTGCACCAGCCCTGCCCTCAGGGCGAGCTGAGCCAGCCATAAAAAATGAGTGAATAAACAAACAAAGGTTCTAAAACAAGAAAAAATAAATAAATAAATAAATAAATAAATAAATAATAAAGTGCTTGCAAGCAGGTACAGGGGCCAGGAGTTCAATCACTGGGCCTGCAGTACAGCCCTCCCTACCTCCCCCCCCCTGGGGGGGCACATGGGGAAGAGCACTGAGATGGCAATTGAGACTGGTCATGGTGGTGCACACCTGTAATCCCAGCTCTTGGGAGGCTGTAAACAGGTGGATCACTATGAGTCCAATCTAGTAGTGAGACCCTGAATACCCTGTAGACCCTTCCCAAAGAAAGAAAGAAAGAAAGAAAGGTCGTTCAAGCCCAGTCTGGGTAACTTATAACTTAGAGTGACCTTTTAAAATTTTAGAAAAGGGCTTAAGATGTAGTTCAGTGAAAAATTCCTGGGTTAATGGCCAGTACTGGAAAAAAAAAAAAAAAAAACAAACAGGAGATTATGGTGGGCCCTAAATTATAACAAGCACAGCATCAAATAAAAATAACATGCACAAAAGAAACAACAACATGCACAATAATTCTGACCCCCCCAAAAAAAAGTGAAAGTGATGTTCACATGACACTGGAGGACACTGCCTAGGTGGTGAAGGGTGGCAAGGCATTGCCACTGGAAGGAGAACTGCCACAGCCTAGAGAGGACTAAGGGTAGGTGAGGAGCGGTGCATAACTGGGCAATTTGAGACACTAATAAATGAGGCATATAGAAATCCAAAACACCATGATCAAAACAACAAAAAAAAATCACACCAAGACATACAATAGTTAAGGTCTCAGGAATTCAACAGGATACTAAAAGCTGTTAGAGAAAACAAATAAATCACCCATAATGAAAAGCCATCAGAATCATACCAGACTTCTTAGCACAAACCCTTAAGTCAAGGCGAGTTTGGAGTGAAGTATTTCAAACCCTAAAAGAAAACAGCCTTCAACCCAGATTAATGTAGCCTGAAAAATTACCTTTCAAAATTGATAAATAAAATACTTCCAAGAAAAAGAACACCTGAAGAAAGTAATGACCACCAAAACAGGACTGCAAAATATCCTGAAGGATACTCTAGAGAAAGACACAGAAGATAACAATTTATGAGTCCCAATAGAATGGATCTACTAGGCAAGGTAAGGCAAGCAATTAAGCAGAAGGGAAAGAGAGAGAACCAAAAATAGGAAAATAATATGACAAAGATATATATATATATATATATATATATATATATATATATATATCAGTTATAACCATCAATGTGAGTGGGATCAACTCGCCAATAAAAAGGCACAGGCAGGATCAAGAAACAAGATCCAATAATACGCTCCACACATTAAACTCAACGAGAAATCCACAGACTGAATATCAAAGGAAGGAAAACAGTACTCCATGCTACAGGAACCCACAAAAAGTAGGGATAGCTACTGTACTGGCAGACCAAGTGGTTTTCAAGTCAAGACTGATCAGAGGTAGCAAAGCAGGTTACTAGATACTTAAGGGAATTATCTAAGTGGAAAAGATAATAATCACAAATAAATATGCACCAAAAACCAGTGTACCTAACTATAAAAAATAAACATTAATGGATATCAAAATTTGGATAAGCACTAATACAATTATAATAAGAGACTTCAAAACTCCAGTCATGAATAGCTCAATTAGACAAAAAAAAAAATGCTAATATAGCATACCAGAACTTATAGAACACAATAAAAGCAGTTCTACAAGGGAAATTTATAGCAGTAAATTTCCAGGACAGAAAAACAGAGTAAGTCCAAACAATCAAATGTTGAACCTCTAGGTTCTAGAAAAAGAAGAGAAAGTTAAATCCATAGCATGTATAAGCAAAGAAATTATAAAGATCAGAGCAGAAATTAATGCAATTGAGACTAAGAAAACAATATAAAGAATCAAAGGAGTCAAGCATTGGTTTTTTGAAAGATTAAATTAAAAAGAAAAGCTCTTAGCCAATGTTATTTGAAAAGAACAGAAAAGACTCAAATCTATGCAGTTAGAAACAAAAAAGGCAAAATCAAATGTATTCTGTTCAAATACAGAAGATTATTAATACCTACTTTGAGAATTTGAACTCCCTGAATAATTCACATAAGAATTACCAAAGTTGAGTGAAGAAGATATAAAAATTCTAAATAACCCAATCTTAGTCAATGAAATTGAGGAAATAATCATAAAAAATAAAGCCTACCAAAAAAGAGAAACCCAAGTCTTGATGAATTTACGGCTAAACTCTATAAGAACTTTAGAGCTATGACATCACTACTCCTCCAACTCTTTGATGAAACTGAAAAGAAAATAATACTCCCAAATCATTCTTGGAAGCAAGCATTACTCTGATACCAAAACCAGAGAAGGATTAAAGCCAAAAAAAAAAAAAAAAAAAAAAAAAAAAAAAAAAAAAAAAAAAAAAAAAAAAAAAAAAAAAAAAAAAAAAAAAAAAAAAAAAAAAAAAAGACTACTGTAGGCCAATATCCCTATTCAACATACATGCAGAAATCTTCAAAAGCATCCTGTTATGGCTTGGATGGGATGCCAGGATGGACTATGGTGTGGCGATAGGAATCAGGGCAGGTAGCCTGAAGAAGATATAAGCGACAGGAAGAGGGCTGCCACATCGTGGCTTGTCAGTTGCCATTTCACTGCTTTGCTGCTTTGCTGCCCACCATGATCTGTTCCTGTGATGCCCCTCTGGCCATGCCATCGTGCCTTGGCACCAGCAAAGCATGAACTGAAACCTCTTCAAACTGAGAGCTAAATAAACATTTCATCTTCAACTTTGGGTGTCAGGTATTTTGTCTCAACAACAAGAAAAATTAACTAAGGAACTGGCAAACAGGATGTAGTAGATCATTAAGATTAGACACCATGACCAAAAAGGATTCATCTCAAAGGTGAAGAGATAGTTCAGCTTACACAGATCAATACATGTAAAACACCACATTAACAGATCCAAGTACAAAAACCACATAATCTTCTCAAAAGATGTGGAAAAAGCATTTGACAGAGCCCAACACCCATTTGTGATTAAAAAAAAAAAAAATCCCCTAAAGAAAATTGAAATAGAAGATCTTTAAATCAATCTCATAGAAGCCATCTTTAATAGATTTCTAACTGGTGGTCAGCTTATTTCACCCAGCTGAACCAAACTAGCATGGTGCTGGGTACAAGAGGTCTGCCTGAGGGTTGTTGCCAGCAGCGTAAAGGCAGAACAGGAGAAGCTGCCAGAACGCTGTTAGGGATGCTGTTTGAAGAAGCTGTTGGAGCTTCTGGAAGCTCCGAGCTCTCTTGAGCTACTCTGCTGGAGGATCTTGTCATGCTGGCTTTCCCAATGAACTTTGGAGGAGCTCTGGTCCTCACCTTGAGCACAGCTTCCTGGCTCCAGAGGGGAAGATGGTGCACTACTCAGCCTCATGGAGAGGCTTGTCACGTTGGCTTTCCTGATGGGAACTCAGCTTTCCTCAACACTGGAAGAGCTTGGGACCTCACTGTTGTCGAGGATGGCTGTGGTACCTTTGGGGAAGCTCTGGTTACTACCTTGAGCATTGCTTCCTGGCTCCAGTTCAGATCCCTCAGCCTGCTGGCACAGGTCCTTCATCCCACTGGCACAGACTTTCTCCCTTCCACCACTGACATTTGGGCCTTCCCAGCACAGATCCATGAAGCAGGCCTACATGAGACTTTGGCATGGACTCTAGGCCTCTAGTTGGATTTGTGGGAGACATTGTTACACACTCTGGGATTTCAACTGAACTCATGCAGGATGTTAGGATCCAGGCCCTCAGCTGGATTCTTTAGTGTTTATGTGTGTGGATAGATTTCCTGCACTTCTTGTATATAACTCTTGGGTGATTCCTTATAAAGTAACATTATAAAATGTGTCTTGTATTATTTACTATTCCCTTTTCAAAAACCCCAAACCATGACACTGCCTATGACAAACCAACAGCCAGTATCATACTCAATAGTCAAAACCAAAAAGCTTTCACTCTAAAATCAAACAAAGATGTCCACTGTCACCACTCCTGCTCAATACAGTATGTAAACTAATTGCCAGAATGATTAGAAGGGAAAGAAATAAAAGGAAGGTGGATAGTAAAGGAAGACATTACCAGTAATCATTGAGGACATGAAGTTTATATGGGGTCTACACAGAAGACCCCAAAACTCCACCAAGACTCCTACTAGTAATGACCAAACGCAGCAGCACAGCAGGGTACAAAGTCACCACTCAAAAATCAATACCATTCTTATACACAAAAGCCAAAACTCACTGAGAGAGAAGTTAGGGAAACAACGCTTTTCACAACAAAATCAAGAAAAAACTGAAATGCTTAGGAATAAATCTATCCATTGAAAACCTATGCATTGAAAACTACAGTACTCTGAAAAAGGAGCTCAGAGAAGATAATGGAAAATATAAAGATATCTCTGCTCTTGGAGAGACAAAACCAATACGGTGAAAACAGCTATCCTTCCAAAACTGTTACATAGATTTAATGTGAACCCAATAAGAATACCAACAGAACACTACACAGAATTGAATGAAACAACCCTAAAATTCATATGGAACTGGACGAGATCCAGAATAGCAAAAGCAGTTCTGGGCAACAGAAAGAAAAACAAATAAAGAAAATAGACCTAAGGGTCAGAGGAACACAACTGAAGATGCAGAAACAACTCCAGTGACACCCAGCCCCCTTATCTTCAACAAAGCAGCCAACTGTCTTCACTGAAAGACAGCCTCTTTAATAAATAGTGCTGGAAAAGTGGGTTTCTGTATTCTGAACAATTGAACCTAGATACATAAACTAAAATTGAAATGGACCAAAGATCTAAATATGAAAACAGCAGCACTTCCTCGCCTGGAAGATAGAGTGGTTTTATGAATAAGAACCACATTGCACAAAAAATATTACAAAGAATCAACAACTAGCATCACCACCAACAGAGTGAAAAGGCACAGAATGGGAACAACTTTTACCAGCTGTTTGTCGAAGGACTAACATCTGGAATATATAAAGAATACAAAAAAATCAGACCTCCAAAAGGCCCACTCCAAAAATGGGCATCTGAAATGAACAGTCACTTCTCAGATGAAGAAGTGTAAAGAGCAAGTAAATAGACGAAAAATGCCCAACCTTTTCAAGAAAAGCAAATTTAACAACACTAGGATTCCCTCTCACTCCAGAGAAAACTGCTATCACCAAGAAATTCAACACTAAAATATGTTGGCAAGACCATGAGGAAAAGGGAATCCTTCTCCACAGCTGGTGGGAGTGTAAACTGGTACAGCTACTGCAGTAATCAATGTGGAGATTCTTCAAAAAACTAAAATTGGAGGTTTCATTTGACCTAGCTGTTCCCCTCCTACATGTCTTCGTGAAGGAGTTAAAAAGCATTGCACGTCAGTGATACACAGATACCCACGTTTACAGAAGCACAGCTGTACTAGCTAAGTCTTGGATATAGCTCATGTCTATGCTCATCAGCAGAATGGAGAGAAGTTATATAAAGTGCAGTCCTACTCTGCCCTAGAAAGGATACACTTGAGTCATTTTTAGGAAAAGGGGTGTGCCTTGAGACCATAACCTTAAGTGAAATAAAGTGGACATACACGTTTAAGTATCATTGTTCTGTGAGAAACCTAGAGGGTTAAGTAAGGAGCACAGTGGAGAATGGATAGTGGACAGCAGGAAGAATATATTCAAATAGGGAATGGGCCAAGGGGGTGGGGAGGGAAGGAAGGAAAAAGAGTAAGAGAAAAAAACGGAAACAGCTTTTGAAATTGGAGAGGGGAAGAAAGGCTGAAGTGAGAGGAGGGGAGGGAAAAGAAGGATCAAAATATTATGCACAGAGGACCGGCCAAGTAGCTCAGCAGATTAAAGCTCCTGCAAGCAGGCTCATGGGCTGAGGGTTCCATCCCTGGGCGTGCAGTGCTGGCCCTGCCCCTGGGGTGCGCTGAGATGGCAATTGAGCCTGGGTGTTTTCGCAAGCACCTATAAGCCCAGCTCTTGGGAGGCTGCAAACAGGTGGGTCACTATGAATGCAATCTAGTAGTGAGACACTGAACACCCTATATCTAGAGAACCTTCCTTAAACACACACACATACACACACACACACACACACACACACAAAGACATTCTGCACAACTACAAATTTCCTATGATTAATGTGATCAATATGTATCACAAATGTGTACAAATACAAAACTAAAGTTAAAAAAAGAGGCAAAAACATTCTCAATGTTTTTTGAGAAGTAGGCAAGATGATAGAGATGTAATTAGCTTAATCCTTAAGCATATATACATGTATTAAAATATGACATTGTACTTCATCAATGTACAAATTACTAGTTTAGTGACTTAAAAGACTGGGCCATAAGATTCTGGCTCAGTCACATCCATGAACACCTCCACCCAGGCCAGGCCTGGTACTGTACCCCTGCAACTCCAACATCTAGAAGGCTAGGGCAGGATGACTGCAAGTTCAAGGCCAGCCTGGACCACATTGTATAATTCTGTCTCACAACGCCTCCCCCTAAGAAAAATTCTACTTATTTCACCAGAAAAGTCACTAGGTAGTGGGATGGCATTTAATTATTGTCTAAAATTCCTTTACTTGAAAGTTTAAATGTTAGCTTTGGAGCTGGGCATGGTGGCACACACCTGTAATCTCAGCACTTGGGAGGCCGAGACAGGAGGATCAGTGCGAGTTCGAGACCAGCCTGGGCTACAAAAGTGAGCTCAAGGCCAGCCTGAACTGCATAGTGAGACCCTGTTTCAAAAAGACAAAAAAAAAAAATGTTAGCTTTGGCAAATACTAACAGTTATTTTCTTTAATGTGACAGTTCTCTTCAAGAAAATAGCCACCAAATACCTGTATCTCAATAGCCGCCATCTGTTGCCTATTCCGCCAAGTATAAATAGTATTCTAGGAAAAAAGCAGCTCCTTCAGCATGCCGCACACCCCCAGGGGCTGCTCCCTGAGGCAGCTAGCTAACTCTGGGTCCCGTTCACCTCCACCCTAACGCGTACCTGAAATAAATCAGCTTCTAAAGGGAAAAGGCTTATTCGGGCTCCAACTTTTGGAAGTTCCGGGCCCTGATTACACAAGTACTTTCTCTTAGGCTTCTGCTGGGACAGGCAGGGCAGTAGCATCCTGGAGGCACAAAGATCTGCACACCCCCTGGGCTGGGAAAGGGGTGGGGGGAGCTGGGGCTCCCCTGTTTGCTGTGAGGCAGCACCCGAGGACCAGAAGTCCTGACATGAGGCCCGCCACGTGGGCTTTGGGGAGCAATGTGGTCTGACCTGCAGCGCTCAGCAAGCGCACAAGGTGCCCTTCTACAGCCTTTCCGGTTCCTTACGAGTGACTCCTTAAACTGTGCATACGTACACTCAAGGATCAAAAGTTCCATTTACTGCCTCACCGGAGGCATCTTGAAAGTACCCTGTCTTCCCTTCCTTCTTTCTTCCCTCCTTCCTTCTGTCTCTCCACTGAATATGTTATGATGAAGAAATCCTTTGTTATTTATTTTGGGTGTGTGGCCAGCTCAGGCCGCCCTGGGGGCGGAGCTGGTGCTGCACGTGGTACCGGGGATCGAACCCAGTCCCTAAGTGCCTGCCTAAGCTTGCTTAAGCAAGCACTTTATACCGCTGAGCTATGTTGCCATCCCTTCTGAAATCCAAAAATCTGTGACATTGGAAACATGTCTGTTCTCGGACATTTTGGATCAGTGACTCTCAACCTATACAGTGCGGCTGCGCCATCCTGACTCCTGCCCAAGCAGCTGCAGTGTCCTGCACCACAGAGCATTTCTGTGCCTTGGGACACAGGGCAAGCGCGGCAGGCTCTGCGGGGCAAGCTGTGAGAACTGCCGTGACACAGCGAGGGGGGCTGCCTGGAGGACACCGGAAAATCCCTGGGGTTGGGACCTAAAGGAGGGATGGAAATTTTTGAGGTGGGGTGGAGGCTGAAAGGATAGGCAGAGGGAACAGCCTATGCCAAGGCTCTGAAGTATGACGGTCCCCATGTGCACAGAGAAACTCAAACTACTTGATGTCCTTACAGCAAGGAGCCCAAAGGCCCCTTCTGCTCAGTGTCATGCTTCCACAGTTCACAGTCCAAGCACAAAATCCACTGAGCATTTAATCTGTGCCTGGCACAGTTCCAAGCATTTAATCTTTGAGACAATCCTATGAGGTAGGTGCCATTATTGTCGTCTCCTTTTACATCTGAAGAAATCAAGACAAGAAATAGTCTAGGCCAGGAGGAGAGCTCAGTGGTCTAAGTGTCTGCCTAGCAAGCACAAGGACCCAAGTTCAATCCCCAGTACCGCATGCTGTGCCTCAATGTGCCAGCCACCGAAACCAAGCGTAGTGGCGCACACCTGTAACCCCAGCACTGGGGAGGCTGAAACAGGAGGATCACTATGAGTCCAAGTTGTGTAATGAGACCTGGTACCAAATAAACAAATAAATAAAGAGGCTGCTTAACTCAACCCAGGTTTCCACAGCTAGCCACTGGCACCAAAAGGCTCAACATCCCAGACACAGTACTCTGGGATATAGTGACACAGTGCTCCTCAGGATAGAGATTAAGCCTGTATTTTCCACTGGAAATCTCAACTGGCTGAGCTAGCTGCTCATCCATCCTTAGAGCCAATCCTGGCAGGGGACACAGGCCCACCTCCTTGGTGGAAGTCTCCCATCCTGAAGGGCCACTCACCTGAATACGGTACAGCAAGGAGAATGAAGGGTCTATCCACAATGGTATCCAAAGACGTGAACAGAGCCTCCCCAGCCTCCTGCATCTCCTGTCAGAATACAGCCTGTATGGATTCATTCACACAAAGTTCAAAACCAAGCAAGCAAAAGGATTCACTAGTTACAAGCCAACCTGGTTGTGCCATCCTCCTAAGGGTGACTAGCCACAAGGAGAGGATGGGGCAGTGGGGACCGTGGTTGTGTTCTCTGTTGTGGTCAGCCAGATTCCCTCTGTAACAATCCAGTAAGCCATACACCGGTGCACTCTCCTACAAAGCCTATTTTTCACTTGTATTAATTTTTTAATTTCTATTAAGTCTACGGTATAAAAAATTCAAAATAGAAGAACAGATTCACCCAAGGAGTTTTATTTAGCCCGAATGGCAACTGGACTTCTCAGACTGAATTAACGGTTTGTGTCCCACATCCTGAGGGATCACTAGAAAAATAATAGAAACCCGAGGATGAAGGGCATTGTGTTTCAACTGGTTTTAATGAACATTTGTTCAAGTTTTCCTCATTAGCATTATAAAGCAACAGGAAGGGCCTGGGACACAGAAGCACCCTGTGTGCAGGCCAGCTTTTTCCACTTAGGCAGAGTTTGGGACTGCTTGGGCTCCCCCAGCTCCGCTCCCCACCACCCTGGGATGGGTGGGCGCTCAGCAGGGCAGGCAGATAGAGCTGGGCTGCTGTTGCCCTCACCTACCGAGCGCCTATGAGCTCTGCTGCATTTTATGGGTTATAGATGCTTGTTCAACCTTCTAACCCATGCCCACTTCTTTACTAGATGTAAATATCTCACACATTTCTCTAATGTTATTTGAAATTTCGAAATTAATTAAATATTATGACAAAAAGCCCAGCCCAGCCACAGGACAAAGTGCAGCTTTGTGTTCGGGCTGCCTGGCCGGCCCCACCAGGTCCCCAAGTGCGTGCGCGCCCTGTGCACCTTGGCCCCCAGGAGGGTCTTGGTTTAACTATTACAAGCCTTTTCATTTCCTCCAGGTTTTTGATGAGAGATTTGGGGATGTGGCCACCAGGTGGATGCCGTGCTCGTGGCATTTATGAGCTCATGGTCTGACTTCCCAGGGGCATGAGGGAGTAGGAAGCAGGCCGACTTACTTTGTTTCCAATAAAGCCCACAACTCCTTACTTATTAGGTAAGTGTCATTCCACCGTGATAGGTAAGATTTATTGGGTGCCTCGCTCAGTGCCACACGCAGTGCAAGGTGCTCCGGGTGTGCTATTACTCCTCACAACCACTTGGTCGGGGGTCTCATCCTCCCTGCTTCATGGTCAGGGAACCCAGGCTCCAGGGATTTCATGACCTGCCAGCCCCAAGGTGGCACGAGGCAGAGCAGGGCTTTGGGGTGTGGGCCCTGGCCAGCCTGAGCCACAGCGCACATGGGTCTGACCTGCTCCGCCGGCTGTGTAACTATTACTAGGCAGAGGGAGGACTTGAGCCCTTGCTTTCAAATCCAGAGCCTCCATGGATGATACCACCTCATGCAGTTATGGAAACACACCTGGTCTTTGCTTGGGGCCAACTGCTGACCAGTAGGGGAAAATGAGTGTGAGTCAGAGATACACACACACACACACACACACACACACACACACAAGGGGATGCACAAGGAAAGGAAATGGTGACACAGAGGGTGACAGCAAGGGTATCTCCAAATTGGTAAGAGAAAAGAAGGTACCCAAAGGAGGGAGCAAAGATAAAGTCTGATGTAGGAGGGTAAATGAAGAGCATCTAACTGGGCTGGATGGGGTGGGGGGCATTGGACACCCCTGCATCATGACACCCTACCCCCAGCCCAGACCTGCTACATACACCATCATGGGCGAGGATCAGACTGAGGCAGAGAAGGAGGGAGGAAAGGAGGGAGGGAGGGGGAAGGAAGAAAGGAGGGGGGAGGGGAGGGAAGAGAGGAGGGAGGGGAGGGGAGGGAAGAAAGCAGCGAAGGAACGAGCCAGCCCTTCAGTGACTGCTTGGCTGATGGAAGAGACTCACTGCTACTCCAACTTCACTCCTGGGCACAACAAGGGAAACCACACAAGCTGGGGGTTCAGAGAAGCTGAAATCAGGAGAATAAGGCAGGACAAAGTGCCATGCACCCACATCCTGAAACAACAGCGCTATGGCACCTGCTGGGGGTGGGGTGAGCGAGACAGAAGGCTTGCCTGATAGAGAGTAAAAGTTTATTCTATTAGTGTTTAGACAGGATATCAGGTCTGCACCTTGTCCTCTGAATGCTACGAAGACAACAACACAATGTATTAATTACTGTAAACACCCTAGTAACCTGTTTTGAAACTGTTTCATTGCTATTTTATCTTTTTTCCCATTCAAATGAATAAAAATTATTTTTAAAATAGCTGCCCAAGCCAGGCGTGGTGGCTCACGCCTGTAATCCCAGCACTAGGGAGGCTGAGGCAGGAGGATTAGTGTGAGTTCGAGACCAGCCTGGGCTACAAAAGTGAGCTCAAGGCCAGCCTCAACTGCATAGTGAGACCCTGTCTCAAAAAGACAAAAAATAAATAAATAAATAGATAAATAAATAAATAAAAATAAAAAATAAAATAGCTGCCCATTCTTCTGCACACAGCGGGAGAGCTGTGCTCGTGAGACACTCGGCACTCTGCCCATGACTGCCAGCAGGCTCCCATGGGGTGGGGGAGCCTGGCACCTGCTCTCTGTGGACTGCAGAAAGCAGAGAAGCCCCGGTGCACAGCAAGTACATGGGGCCCTGAGTAGAGAGGAGAGCAGGGCAGAGCAGTGAGAAGATACAGGCATTGGCACCAGGTCAGATGGCAGATTGGCAGGGCAGGCCGAACATCAGGAAAGCCTGAGACAGGGTGAGGTCCTGCCCATCGCGCTGAGCTGGCAAAGCCTGGAGGCAGCCTTCGTTCTACAAGCAGGGCTGAGACACGCCCCTCGGCACAGAGAAGGCGAGCAGTGCCAGGGCTGGGGCCTTCTGGCCAGACACTAGGCTAGGGAGGAACACCCTTCTGGAGAGAAGACCCTGGAGAGGACCGTGCCAGCGGTGAAGGGAGAGAGGGTGAGGTCTATTGCAGAACTGGGCAGAGAGCTGGACAAGCAGGAGGTGGGCCAGCCTCACCACATCTGCGTCCCTGAGATTGATTGATCTAGCTGTGTCTTGCAACGAGCCCCCAAGCCCAGCTCACGATGGGACCCGGGCTTGGAGGGAGAGACAGCACCCACTGCTGGGGGAGGCAGGGAGTGGCGCACAGGGGCAGAGGAGGGCTTGGCCGCTGGCATCAGATCATGACTCCAGGGTAGACGGAGCTGTGCAGACACCCTGAGTTAGGCCAGCCTGGCTGAGTGAGGGTTTCTTTGTCGGTCTGTGGTTTCTCTCCTTGATTGTTTGACCTGGGTCATCCCGTTTATTGGAATACTTTATGTTTTCATTTTTTCTATATTTTTTTCTTCTGATTTCTGCTCCTTTATGGATATTGTTCTGTTATTTACTTTATTTTATTCTTTAACACTTGCCCCTTTGACCTGTTCCCTCTCACAGTGCTTCTCTTTTACTTTTCACTTTCTTTTCTGTTCTTTTTTCTCCTCTCTTCCTCATTTTCTTGTCTTCTTGCGTTCCCCCTCTCCCTCCCCATGTATGTTAGCACCATACGTGCTGTATAACATGGCCTTAATAAATGCATTAAGAATAAGAATCAACCCGTGTTACAACATACACAGTACCGTTCAAGGAAATGTCACAGTAATCCTAGCCTAGGTGATCCAAACAAAACATCTTACAAGTGTATTAACAGGTCCCAACAATCTCACAGTCTCCCTTAATCCCTAAATACAATTCCACCCACTTACATACCTCCTTCCACCTACAAAATACTTTCTCAAACCCCTTCAACACTGGCTTCACCACAGTTCCAAAATTATTCCAACAGAGCCCAACCTATTTTGCACCTTTTCACTTTTCTCTTAGTTTCTCCACTGATCCTGTCCTTCCCTTTCCGCTTTTCTTTCTTCTTCCCCCTACTGTATGTAGAAATAGAATGCCTTCTGTAAGGGCTATTACAAAACGTGTGAAATTATTGAAACAAGTTTTAATGTTCCTGATAGGTGTATGAGTGGATCAGTTGATGCTGTTAGAACCAGTAGAAATTCATTCCTTACACCACAGTGACAGGATCCAACACAATTAAATAGAATAGGCTGAAGTGGTAAACAATACCTCTTAACAAATAAAGCCAAGAACACATCACTTGGAAACAGAACCTAACTAAAGAGATCTTCATACCAATGACAAATTCTCTTCTCTCTTCCCACTCTCAACCCTTAGCGTGCAATGTGTATGCACACATGCATACATACAGTTAGAAACATCAAAGAACAAGGCAACGTAACACCTCTGGAGAACCCCAACTTCCAAAGAAAACCCAATGGGGCACTGATGAAGAGGAAGTCAAACACCAGGCAGCTGACCTGCATGAAACCACTCCAGAGGCAGCAAAGAGACTCCTGGACTCAAGGGTGACGAAACACAAAAGACAGTCAAGCCGACAAACTGATCAATGTGATTATAGAAGAAACGAAAGAAACGGACTGCACGCAAAGGGGGCAAGCAGAAATACCAGAGATAAAAACACCTTACTGAAGACAGAAACAGTAGAAACAACCAATGTGAGGAAAAGTTTTCAGACAAAATTGAGCTGCATGGTGACATAGTCAAGAAACCTGAAACATAAAAAGAAAGCAAAGCAAATTCCTCCACCAGCTCCTCACCTAGGCTAAGAGGACTAATCTAAGGCTAACTGAAGTTAGAAATGCGAGGACTGCATGCAGGGAATTTTAAAAAAAACTGTTCATAGAAATCATAGGAGAAAATTTTCTAAGTATGGAGAAAGAATTCAACATCCAGGTGAGGTTTACAAGCCAGATAACAAGGAAAAAAGAAGTGCCTATGACACATCGCAGTCAAAATCCCAGAAGGCAAAGATAAAATCTTAAAAGCCTTTAGAGAAAAATAAAAACTCACTTATAGCTGTAAACTCATTAAGATTACAGCAGGCTTTCCAACACAAACTTTAAGGCCAAACTTTAAGGCCACAATGGCAAGAATAAATCAATACCTTTCTAAGCCAGAGAGCTTAGAGAGATCAACCAAGACTGAAACATTCTGCAAAATTATCATTCAAAGGTCCAACAATGTAGCTCAGCAGACTAAGCCCTTGCAAGCGATGGGGTCCGGGCATGGTGGCATGTGCCTGTAACCCCAGCACTAGGGAGACAAAAATCAGGAGGATCACTATGAGTCCCAGCTGCATAGTGAGACCCTACACAAAAATAAATAAAGAAACAAATAAATAAAACCTTAAAAATGAAAACTAAATAAAAATTATCACTCAAAATTGATGGAGAAATAAGGACATTCCATGACAAAGAGCACCTTAAGAAATTTTTGAACACTAAAGCAGTACTCCAAAAAATACTCCACAGTATCCTAGAGAGACAGTAAAGACAACAAAGGCCCAAAGTAGATGAAGCAGACACACAAAGCAAGAGGAGCGAACAGAAAGAGAAAAAGAAAGCCATCCACAACAGAAAAGGAACACAACGGCAAGAATAAATCAATACCTTTTGGTAATGGCTCTCAGTGTAAATGGTTTTAATTCCCCAGTTTAAAAACACAGACTGGAAGACTGGATGGAAAACAAAACTCAAGGGCCAGCTGCATTCAATTTGTTTTTATTTCTTTCCTCTTTAAAATAAAATTTCAAAATAAAAAAATATATAAAATAAACTAAAAAAAAAAAGAGACTCAGCTAATCCAAAAAGAAGCTCATGGGCTAAAAATCAAAGGATGGAAAACAGTGTTCCGTGTACCACAACCCAGAGAGCCAGCAAGGGCGGCTATTTCATTCTCTAAGTAAACTTCAAGCTAAAACTGATAAGAAGAGGCAAGGAAGGTCTCTACATATTAGCTGAGAGAACAATCCAACAGGAAGAGATAACAATTGTAAATATATATGCACTGGGTATCAGCATGCCCAACTTCAGAAAACAAACACTACTGAATATAAAAGGTCAAACAAACACTAATGCAATTATAGTGGGTGGCCTCAGTACTCCACATTCACAAACAGACAGATCAACCTAAGAAAATATTAGCAAGGAAACAGCAGAGCTAAATCATACTTCAAACACATGGACATAATAGCCATCTATGGAGTGTCCTGCCCTGCTACAACAGAATCCACATTCTTCTCAGTAACACGTAGAACTTTCTGCAGAACAGGTCAAATACTAGCCCATGAAATCTGCTTCAATAAATACAAAAGAATTAAAACCATCCTAGGAATTCTATCAAATCAGAGCACTGAAACTAGAAATCAACTGAAAAAGAAACCGCATGCATTGATACCTTGGTTACTGAATAGCTCTAATCTCTACCTCTCCACTACTTGAATAGCAAAGGTGGGGAAAATTTTTGCCCCATGTTTGAAACTTTGCATAACAGTTGAGCTCAAGATTCTAGCTGAAAAAAATGTGCATGGGCCAAGAGTGAGTCATGTGTCACTTCTCACCTTGGACATAAAGAGGTGACACGCTCTCTCTAGGTGCTGCTCTCACCCAAACAACATATGGTGCTTGTGTTAGCACATTAAGGCATTTGTCACTGTGCCATGTGTGTGTGTGTGTGTGTGTGTGTGTGTGTGTGTGTACACATGCATGTGCTGTGTTTAAAATATTGTAATCATGGCTCTAAAGAAAGTAATATGAGCAGTAAAGCTGCAAGGAAAACCATTGAGAGACATGATAAAAAAAAAAAAGGAATCAGGGTAAAAAGGAAGGAGTCACACAGAATTTGTTGTGGTCCTGAAAAAATGAATTTATAGGTGTAAACTGGGCCTCAGAACCAACTGCTTTGTTTTCCATTATTTCTAATTGGAGAAACAGGCAGGCACGAGGGCGCATGCCTATAATCTCCGCACTCGGGAAGCTGAGGCAAAATGATCACAAGTTCAAGGGTGGCCTGGACTACATAGCAAGATCCTGTCTCAGAACACACACAATCACACACATTGTATATATCTTCAGTTCTCAAACTTACTTTTTGGGGTCCAAACACAAATTGAGTTCGACAACCGAAGTATCACTGCATGCAAACACCTAGACACTAAATAAGGCATTCCTGAGCACTCTGCGCATCACAAAAGTAAGGAAGGGGAAATTTACTTCCTAGAATCAAACAGCTGTGCCAGTACAGCATTGTCCAGCATCAGACACGATGAAACCAGTTTTAAGCAGGAAGTTTATAGCTGTGAATAGTCGCATTAGAAAAACAGTGAGTCCAAATGAATAACCTTGTGATGCACCTTGACATACTGGAACAGCTCTTCAAAAATGTCTGTGCCTGCAGCTTATACAGGTGCTCCTCCCACCACTCCGGGCCTGCCCTGCCCTGCCATGCCCCAACTGTTGGCCCAGCCCCAACACCTGTGCCCACACCAGCCCCAGCTCCAGCATTGTGGCAGAGGCAACAGCAATAGCAGCCATACTAGTGGCTCCAGGTCAAGTCTGGACCTCCAGCACAAGCCCTAGTGTAGGTCCTAGCACCTGCCTTACCAGTCAAGCTCTCCCAGGGGCCTTCCCTGGCAGTTGCACGTCAAGGATACTGCCTGACTCAGGAGAACCTTTGTGGTAGCTGATACATTATGTCAACTTGAGGAAGCTTGGCTGGATCGGCTCTGCCAGTTCCAAGCTGCGGGGGGCCCCATCCTGCAGGATGCAGAAGGCCTGCCCTGAGACATTATTAGTCCCACCCTAGGGCCAGATGGGCCACCCCACAGTCACTCAGCAAAAAAATATATAAAAAGGAGTTGAGGAATACTTTGTGTGGCCTTGCCCTGCCCTGCTTCCTTGGAGGAGTCCTCGTCTTTGGAGGTGCTTGGTCTTTGCATCCATGTCACTTCAGAGGAATTCCAATCTTCACAGTGGACCACCAAGAACTATTGTCATTTGCCTTGGAGCCAGCAGAGTATGAACTGAAACCTCCACAAACTATGAGCTAAATAAACCTTCCCTTCCTTCATTTTGAGTGTCAGGTATTTGTCCCAGCAATGAGTAAAAAGTAAGACAACCTTGCTGGGGCCTGTTGAGGGTATTCAGTGGAGGTCACCCACTACCCTTCTATGCCTCACTGTGAGCCCTAAACAAGGTAACCTTGGCATGGAATTTGCTAAGAACATCTATGAAGTTCACGAAAGTCTCTCCAGATGAGCTCGTCTTGAGCTGGTGTGCCCCAAGCCATGACGTCACAGGACACTCTGCAGCCTCGGCACCCCTAAGCCCATTCACCTCACTAGTGGATGGGAGACCCCAGAGTGGCTGCACAAGCATCAAGGTCCATGTCAGCACTTTAATGGGAATCCCAGGAAGGACCATGGGTGCAACAGTGACATGTAACACTGACTACATTGGAGTTGACCCGATCATGGAGACCTGTGGTAGCCCCAAGCAGGTGACCAACTGCTCAAGTGACTTACAGCAGTTGGGGAAGCACCACTCTCTTCCAGGAGATGCTGAGCACAGCACTGCCGCATGCAGAGAAAGCACTGTCTGGAAAGGGAGCGGCTGACGGTACTGTGGGCTGCTCCTTGATGAGCCAGTACCCGAGTACCAAGCCTGTTCCCAAGAACTGCTAGACCATGCTCAGCAGCAACATCGGTGGTCCTGGTGGTGGCTGCACGGTTGGTCTCAGGCAGCCACAGATTTCCCTCAGTGAAAAACGTGTAAGCCCGGGAGTGCCGTCCCAGCCAGCACTCCTGCCAGCCTGAGTCTCCAGGGTACAACCCAGTACACAGCAGAGGAGAAATGGCTCATGGTCTTTAGTCACAAAGTAAATTAGCTGCTGGAAGAAAGAAACAAGTGTTGGGAGCCGCAGGAAGCCAGAGAATTGATCAAGTGTGTGCAGGTGGGACTGGGCTTCCCTGCCTGGAGCAGAAAGCTACCCCAGTGTGAGAAAAACATCAGGTGAGAAAAACATCCTGGAGTCCTCAGGTCAGCTGATTGGTTGCTGGGTAACCTTGTATAATGGGATGCAAACCTTATAAAGGTATAAATAAGGAATCCTTTGTGTGTGAGTTAGTCTCGCCCATCAAGCAGACTGGCAATCACTTGTCCCAACTTTCTTTCTTGACCTTCTTTCTGATTCCTACCGCCATGCCTCCCCCGGGGAAGAACCACTTAGCAGTAAAGATCTATGGATCCTACAAACAAGGACGGTCTGAACCCAGCCCAGCACAAGGAAGGAAATTGTAAAGATCAGAGAAAATTAACAACATTGAGACTGAAGGAAATCGACACAGAGAATCAATGAATTGGACAGCTGGTGCTTTGAAGGAATTAAAAAAAAAAAAAAAAAGACAAACTCTTAGCCAAACTTTCCAAACGAAAAAGTTAACATTCATTTCCCAAGTCCAGAAAATCTTCAGTAACTGCTATGAAAAACTGTAGAATCTTCAAGAAATGGAAAGATTCCTAGATCTATGTGAATTACCCAAACTGAATAAAAAGAACTTGAAAACTCTGAACAATCTAATAACTGGTAATGAAAGTGAAGCAGTAATAAAAACCTACCAAGAAAGTATAGGGCCTGATAAATTCACCACTAAAATCTGTAAGCCCTTCAGAAAAGACATAACGCAATACTCCTAAAACTCTAATGAAATTGAAAGGGAAGGAATACTTCTGAAATCACTCCCAAGGCCAGCATTACCCTCAACATCAAACTCCAAAGCTAACAAATGACCTGACTTAAAAAAGAAAAGAAATACAAAAGTAAAGGCCAAGGTTCAACAAGATAACTCAGTGTGCTTTGCCAGGGACCAGGGGTCAAACCCTGCAACCACATGCTGTGCTGGCCCTATCCCAGGCACACTGAGCTGGCCACTGAGAATGAGTATGGTGGTATAGGCCTGTATAATAGACAGGGGAATCCCAGTGCTGAGGAGGCTGAGAATAGGAGGATCACTACAAGTCCAAGCTGCACAGTGAGACCCTATACAGAATACATTCAAAAAAAAAAAAAGGAAAAGCCAATCTCTTTAATGAACATAGATGCAAAAATTAAAAAATAGAACAGCAAATAATCAGCAAATCCATACATCACCACCAAGTAGGCTCCATCCTAGAGATCCGTGCATAGTTTAACATATGCATATCAATAAATGTGATCTACCAAAATAGAAGCAAGGACAGCAATCACATGATCATCTCAACAGAGGCAGCAAAAGCCTTGGTTTTTTCACATATGTCTAGGAATCTTTCCATTTCCAAGATCCAATATTCATTCACAATAAAAACTCTAAAGAAAAGACATTATTGTAGGGCCAGCCAGATAGCTCAATGGATTAAATTGCCTGCTGAGACAGACACAGGGGTCAGAGGTTTGATCCTGAGCCGTCGTGCCAGCCCCACTCCCGGGGCATGCTGAGATGGAAAATGAGACTGGGTGCAATGCGGCACGCCTATAATCCCAGCATTTGGGAGGCTGAAAACAGGAGGATCACAAGTCTGATGTATGTAGTGAGACCCTGTAGGCCCTATGAGACACTGTACTAAATACATTTTTTAAAAAAGAAAGACATTATTGTAATCTTATTATAGCCATTTATGACAAACCTACTGCCAACATCCTGTTAAGTGGGAAAGTTGGCAGCTTTCCTTCTAAAACCAGGAAGAACATGAGGATGTTCACTATCGCCATTCATGGCCACTGTAGTACTCAGAATATTAGCCAAAGCGATGTGGTAAAATAAAGAAAATGGATATTCATGGGAAAGGAGGAAGTCCAGTGATCATTATTTGCAGGTGATATGATCTTTACATTGAAGACCTTAAAAATTCCATCAAAAACTCCTAGAACTACTTAGCAAACTCATTAGTGTAGCAGGATACAAAATCAACATGCAAAACTCAGTAGCATTCCTACACGCCAATGATGAACTCACCTAAAAAAGAAATTAGGAAGTCAGTACCATTCACACTACATTACAAAAGTTTACTCAAGGAATTAACCTAACAAAGAAGTGAACAGGCTTTTACAATGAAACCACAGTACTCTGAAAAAAAGATCAAAGAGAACATCAGAAAATAGAAAGATAGGGGCTGGGGAGATAGCTCCATGACACAAGTGCCTGCCTGGCAAGTGCAAGGTCCTGATTTGAACTCCAGTCCTGACAAAAAAGAAAGAAAGAGAGAAAATAGATATCAGACCTCTCCTGCCTGGCTAGGCAGGCCAGGCTACAGCAGTCAACATGCCATTCTTCCAAAGCTGATGTGTGTAGGTTTACTGCAATCCCAATCAAAATACCAACAGTATTCCTCACAGAACTAAAATTCATAGAGAACAAGCAGACAGCCAAAAGAGGAAAAGTAATCCTGGGTAACAAGAATGAAGCAAGAGGCCTCATAATTTAGATTCAAGTTATATTATAAAGTCACTGATAAAAATAGCATGGTTCTACCATAAAAATAAACACGTGGCTCAATGGAACAAATAGACGATACAGAAACAATACCGGCACATTCAGTGATCTGATCTTTCAAAAAGGGACCAAAACATTCACTGGGGGAAAAAAAAATACCCTCTCTAATAAACAGCATTGGAAAAACTGGCTTTCCACACGCAAGAAGAGTGAATCAAGAGCCATACCACCATCTTGCAAAGTCAAGATGAATTATAGAACTGAATGTTAAAACATAAACACTTCACCTGTGGAAAGATAAAATAGGTAAAATTCTCAAAGTCATAGGTATAGACAGGGACTCTCTGAAGAAAACCCCAGTCACACAAGAAATAAATCAAGAACCAACCCATTGTGCCATAGGGTGGAACCAACCATACCCTAGGATGGGCCCTGATCCCACTCTAGGGAGGAACCAATCATATCCTAGGCAGGCCCTGGTCACACTCTAGGGAGGAACCAATTGTATCCCAGGGCAGGACACCCCACCAATGGGAACCAGCCGGCCTGCTGAGTCATCCAGCCAAGTTGACGCAATGTATCAACCACTACAGTGACCTACTACAAATCTGTACTGTTACTACTAAAGGTTTTTTTCAAAAGAAGAATGCATTATTTGAAAAAAAAAACAAATAGGCTAGTTCTACTGCCAGGGCCTTGGTTGTCCACGGTAAACTGTGGAGGACCACTTGAAAGGCCTCTGGGAAGTATGGTTTGGACTTTAACAATGCACGTACATGAAAACCACCAGGCTGGGCCGGCGAGATGGTTCAGCAGTCTAAAGCACCTGCTTAGGAAAGCTTAGGTAACCACAGGGACTGCGGTTGGATCCCCAGCACCGCATGCTATGCCAGCCCCACCCCCACCTCCAGGGCAGGTTGAGCTGGCCATAATAATAAACAAAAACACCTGGCTGCAATAACCAGGAGGCCCAGGGTTGGTACATGGTGTGGCATGGTGTAGTGTGGACTGCCCCCCAAGGTTCATGTGATCAAGACTTATCCCCCAATTCAGTAATGCCTAGGAAGGGGGTCCCAGAAGATGATGGGCTTTGAAGGCTCTAACTTCATCAGTCAATGAATCCATGGACAAATTCACAACTGGATGGTGCCCGAAATTCAGGGCATGGGATTGAGTTGCTGCTATGCTTCCATCTCACCACAAGACTGAAGCAGAACAACCAGGGACTGAAACCTCTGAAATCAAAAGCCCCAAGTTTTCTTTGTTAGGTTATTAGCAGTTGTTTTGTCGAAAGAAAGAAGAAAGAAAGAAAGAAAGAAAGAAAGAAAGCTGGCTAACCCAGAAAGTAGGAGAACCACCTACGGTCCTTCTCTGCCTCCGTGGTGAGAGGATGCTGCTGTCTAGCGAGGGCCTCTCGGTCTCATTATGCAAAGCCATGGGAATCCCACGTGACCTCAAGAGAGAGGCTCCTGGGTCTCCTAGTGCTGGCAGCTTGCGGTGTGTGTGCCAGGCAGTACTGGGGAGGGGCTGTGCTGTGGGCCTCAAGCCCCACTTCTCAGGATGATAATCAGTCCTCCTTCAGCTTATGTGGTGTCACTGGAGTTCTGCCATTGGAGGGAAGGCTAGGGAAACCAGATTAAAGCAGCTGTCCTTTGAGATGAAAGGGTAACCCAGACTTTCCTTGGTAGGTAAGTGGCAGAGCAAGCCCAGCTGACTTGATTGTTAAGACAGCAATGGCCTACGATGATGAAGGAGCAGCAGTTGCCCTATATCCACAGACAACGCCTAATGGACTGCTGAGCATGCGCGCCCCTGCCTCCAGCCCAGGACAGGGAGCGCAAGCCTGCTTCCCTGGCTCACGCAGAGGACACAGGCTCTGCTAGCAGGAGGGCCGACAGGAAGACACGGCGGTCTTCCCAGAAACGAAGGGCCCCATGGAGGAACAGGCAACACTGCTTAGATCTGCGGAAAGCAGCGCCAGAGAGGCCAAGCCCGGCAAAACCCACCCACTGCCTGCACTCCTGCTGCCATCTTGGTCATCGACCTAGGGCTCACAGGCTGCAAACTGACTCCAGAAACTGTCTGTGGCGGGGGAGGGGCTGTGCCACCCCTGGACAAGCATCCTTCTTAGCCATCCCTAAAGCCCCCAAACTATTCCCCTCCACCCCAATACAGGCAGGAGTCTCCCAGAACTAAAGGAAAACACTTCCCCTTCCCGGTACCCCACCCCTCATCCCAGGAAAGAACGCTGTGTTGTGAGTTTGCTTAAACTTTCGACACCCACACAGCCTGTTCATACACTGTCCTGTGCAGAGGGTCCTGGTTCCCGGAAGTGAAGTTAGAACTTAAATACACAAATACCAGCTTAACCCCACAACAATTTCTTGCCACATTCAGAATGACATTAAAAGAAACGAAAACACTCGGAAAACACTGAATCACTGGCCCATCATATTCTTCAGCTGTCACGAATCACTGCCTAAAGCTGGCAAATCGCAGTAGATCTCCAAGCCAGCACACCGGCCTCACCTGGGAGTTTCAGTCGCAGGCCCTGCCCCGACTTACAAATGTAGAATTTTATTTTTAAAAGAGAGCAAGTGGTTTGTACACACAGTAAAGCTTGAGAGGTGTTGCTTTTACTCACCCAGAGTTCCTCTTCCCTGGCCACTGTTTTACCGGAACAGACACCATACATTTTGACAGACGTAAAAACTCCCAGAGGCTACAGATGAACCCTGGCCGTCCTCTGGCTCCTGCTTGAGAGCCTGAGCATTTCGGCGCACCATGGAGGGTCCCCCCGGCCTTCCTCCTCGCTGCCTTCCCACTGTCTTCCCAGCATCTCCACCCTTCCACCTGGGCAGGTCTTCCTGGCCTGACTGTGACCCCATGCACACTATAACCCTTGGTTCCAGCCTTGGCCAGCTGCTGACTGCAGGATGTGCAGTCTGCCCGGAGTCCCGGTCAGTGTCTCCTTCTCCCTCGCCCCACTGTGCGCGCCTTGCCCAACCTGAACTCCACCACCCTTCTTACAGATTTTTGCTCACACATTTTGCCTACCTTCAACTCTCACCACAGACCTCTGCTGTTTACCACAAAGCTGTCCATAACCTTTGGCACTGGCTGAAAAGCCTGCTCTGGAGCCTGCCCAGCTCAAAACAACTCTCTTCCTCGTACTCGTTTCTTTTTTTGGGGGGGACCAGGGTTCGAACTCACGACCTTGCACTTGCCCAGCAGGCACTTGTGCCTCGGAGCTATCTCCCCAGCCCCATCGTACTCGTTTCTTTACGGCCTCCACTAGAGTTTCTGGTGTGTGTGCCTTCTACTCTAGCTACAGCAAACATGTCTGAGGCAAGAATCGCACCTTACTCTCTTATTCCTAGCAAAGATCCCAACACAGGTGATATGCTCAGAAGGAAATCATACAATGCCCTCTTCATTTTCCTAATTTGTAGAACCACAAATACTAAAACTGTATTTAATATGGTTAATAAATCACCTTATGGAAAAATCAAGATGTCTTTAAATGGGATTATCTTGGAAAATCTAGTCTACACAACCCCTTTATATTAAATAAATAGTTTTTGAATGAGTAAATGAGAACAACTTTTTCATAGTACAGTGAGGTATAGTACGCCACTCTACACAAGGTAAACACTGAATTCTGAAATGAGACAAGCATGTAGGTTAAGACAAACGGCCCAGAAAAAGCAGGAATTACAAAGAGAAGCCCCTACCCCAGGGAAACCACGTGATGTGATGGCGACAGGACGGCTCAGGGACTCAGGGACCCCCTTTGTTGCCCTGCAGTCACACATGCCTGTCGCACCTCTGCAATGCGCATGCTGACACAGGACTCCGTTTCCTGGGCTCTGCCAACCTCTGGGCCATCCCTCCGCGCAGACAACAGATAAACCGAGGGCGTTGTTCTTACTGAGGAGGTGGGATAGGAAGCTCCGGAGGACACCGCTGCAAGGGGAGGGGGCGTGGAGAAGTCAGGAGCAGAGCAGTCCGCAGGTTTTCTCTGACGCCTTCCCTTCAGCTGAATTGGCAGCTAGACTGAATTGCAACTTAAAGTGAGCTGTGCCGTAAACCCGTAGAGGAAGCTTGTGTTCAGATCCTGCAGGACACCTTGGATGCCTTCGCCTACGCAAGGAGGAAGGGAGCCGCTGGAACTGCTCACAGGGAGGATCAAGGGGGCCTGGGTCTGTCTCCCAGACCTGGGCTGAGCCCCACTTCTGGCCTTGGGAAATAACTGAGGTGGATCATCATCTACGTAAACAGCACCTCGGATCAAGGGGCTGCCGAATCAGTGGAAAACAGAGAAGCCACAGAAAGTCTCCAAGAGTTCGCGGATACCGATGCCGGACTTTCAAAATCACCAGTGTCTTCATAACATAATGAAATAGGGAAAAGAAATACGAGCAATAAAAATAATGAAATAGAAAGTACATGTTTCACCTTTTTAAAAAATTCTCAAGATGCTAAACACTATTGAAAAGCTTTTGTCTTAGCTCGTGGCAGTTCTAGAAATAACCAATAAACAAAACATCTCTGGGATTTTGTCATCAGAAATGCAGCTACAAAAACCCAAAACACAAGCAACGTTAGCATTCAGTGGCTGGCTAGACTCTGGTTTTGATTATAAAAACAAACAATTTTGAGGGTCTGTTTTTAGATGCCCCGCTTAGCCAAAACTGGACCTGGGTGCCCTTCCAGAATTTGCTAAAGAAGCTGGGTAGAGAAAGCCCCACAGCGTCCTACCTGAAAGCAATAGCTAGCCAGTGGAGCCGGGGGTGGGCTGGCTAATTAGTGTGAAATTGTTTCCATTAAAACCGTAATAGATTCAAATCAGCTAAATTAACAGCTAGAGAAGCAGCTGCAGCAAAGTTACATTCCAGTGTGTCTAATTAAGTTGGAAACCTGAGTGTAGTAACTACCAACATCACAAACAAGGAATCTCTGCCAGAGACAAACTCCTTCCTTTTTTCTTAAACCACCAACAGTCTTTGCTAAGAGAGTTAGTTAACTGTATGCAAGAAAAAAGTTCACCAAGGTACTTTAAAGCATTAATTGATCCGCTGAAACATTTCTTACCCCAGGCTGTGCCAGTTACAGGTAAGACTTGAAATATAGAGTTCACAAAACAAACCTCCACGGAGGAAATCAACATGTTTTTTGTTTGTTTATGATTTGCATTCCAAACACACTTAAGGAATCATTTGCCTTCTGGAGTAAAACAGAGAAACTATCCGTTAGCCCTTTGGCTCCTCAGCCCCTACCCCTGGGTTACTGAGGTTAAAAGAACTATGATGTCAATAGTTACAGGACAGTTTCTGAGGACTCTTGAGTCTTCCGGTTTCTAAGAGGACTATTATCTTCAGGGACCATAAACTCTTCCCTCTAATAGCTTGAGTATCCATTAGGAGGCTGTTAACACGCTATACTACAGAGATCATCTGTGAGTTGGAGCTCTAGGAAGGCTCTGATGCCCCTTAAGCCCATTCACTTCCAGCTGGTACCTGTCCAAATTTGGGTTATTACAATTTCATGGTTTGGGATGGAGGCTGAGATTCCCATTAAAGATCTCGAGCAGACTTGGCTATCATTATCTGTGAAGCATTTACCAAGACCTGCAGTACAGAAATTTCAAAAGTGGGTGAGGGAAGTTTCTGAACCTGATCTTGCCAGCCAGCCTGTACTGAGTCTCTTGAGTCCTAGGGCTTTGTTTATTGCTTGTTTGTTTGTTTGTTTTGTACTGGCAATAACAAAGATTTGGATCCAGAGTTCAAAATCATTTTTTATAAGCCCTATGTTTTTACTCTTACATCTACTCTTTCAGAAAACAAAAATCTTCATGTTCCAACTCAGAAGGAGACTGAATTAATTCATCACTGGATAATGAAAACAATAGCATACAAACACGGGGACTATGGAGGCAAAGTCAGCTAGATAAATAGTACATCAACATTTATGTAGGTGTCAGATGGTTGTCAAAGGGGCTACAGATAGCACACGGTATATAAACTGAAAACTAAAAAAATAAAAAACATGAAGTTCTAGAACACTACTGCCCTAAAGGAAATCTGATGTTATGATATGGATCGGCCTAGACAAATGTTTTGTTCTATGAAGGGATATAAAACTATTCCAAATATTTTTTCAGCACTGTAAAAATGTACTTTTATATGAATTTTCAAGATTTTAAATGTTCCAACATGGTATGGAACCCTCTCCCTGAAACATCTGGAGGACAGATGGCCAGGTGCAATTTCTTTTTATAGTATTCATTTAACACCTGTGGTATTCCAAAAGCAAACAAATCAGATTAAAACATCCAGTAGCTAATTACTTCCCCTGTCTACTACAAAGCACTAGAAATTAAGTCATAAGTGGTGAGCAGCAATTTTCTATCCATAAGTACAAATCAGTGATGCAATTACTAATCAAAACCACCCCTTACCTCCTATCCAAGGTCTATTACAGTCAAAGCTCCAGGGTAAACTGAGCACAGTTCCTCAGTGATGTCTTCTATGCTGTTACGTTCTGTTTTATTCTTGCATTCAGTTTAAGTAAGAATAATTACTGGTCAGCAGTACAACTATTGAGTAAAACATTTCCTCATGGTTGTTACCCAGGGAGAAAAACAAACTGCTCCTCAAAAATTAAGAGAAAAAATAAAAGTATATCATTCTTCTTAAAGGTACTATACGGCAATCAAAGTCAAATTTTCATTTCGCTGTAGAACATAAATTGCCAACAAAAACCCAACTTGGAAATCAAAAACCAAAATCTCAGAATTTAAAACTATAAAAACCAACTAAATCATATGCAAGTCTTGATTTAAAACTAATACTGGAGAATCACCCAAATAATACAATGGGTACTGTTCAGTTATCACATTTACTATTTCAGAAAAGAGATATTAAACATTTATGGCATTAATTTATTTACAAATATATCTAGAATGTTATGCTAGTCCATTATGAGTATGAATCCAATGTTAATCCATTAAAAAAAAAAAGATTTGCACCTTGTGATTATTAATCCTGATATGTCAACTTCACTGGATTAAGATATCCCTAGCAGGGCCGGCAAGATAACTCAACAGTCTAAAGCGCCTGCTTAGGCAAGCTAAGGCAAGCTTAGGCAGGCTCAAGGACCACGGTCAGTCCCCAGCACCACCTGCCACACCAGCCCTGCCCCCAGGGTGGGTTGAGCCAGCTGCGAAAGAAAAAAAGAAATCCCTAGCAGATTCATATAGCACATCCTGGGGAGTGTCGGGATGGCCTTAGGTACCATATAAGGTACCTGGTTTGTTCCTTTCTGGCACTCTCCCACTGCTTCGCATCCCAACTGCAATGAATTAATCAGCTTTGCTCCACCACAACTGCTGCCATGCTATTCTTGCCTTGGAGCCAGCTGACTATAGACTGACTCCTCCCAAACCATGAGCTAAATTAAACCTTTCTTTCCTTCAGTTGTGAGAGTTTGGTATTATTTCCAGAAATGGATAAGCTAATACAGAAAACCAGTACCAAGAGTGGGGTCACTGCTGTGACTGTACCTGACCATGTGATTTAGAAGCCTTTTGAACTGATGTGCAGGCGTTTGGAAAGGTTTGGAGATGTAGGCTAGAGAGACTCTAGAAAGCTGTAAGCTAAGTTTTATGCTAATCAGATCTCAGAAGGCCAGAATGCTGATAGAACTGCAAACACCTAAAGCTAGACTCAGAAGGTTTTAGTTTAGAACAAGGACTCCACTGCCAGTTGGACTAGAGGCCATGTGCATTACATTGTGGCAGAAAATTTGGTTACATGTTGCCCATGCCTTGAGACTAGAATTAAGGGTGGTAGATTACTGAATCTGGCAAAGGAAGCATTAAAACAGCCCTCTCAGCCCTTCAGGCTGTGCCACAAGTACTACTGGCTGTTTTTAGCTAGATTTACAAAGAGAATCAGGGTCAAAAGTCAGAGCGAAAAATTTTGAAAACTTAAATTTTGGCCCAGAAGGAACCATATGAAATGTTGGGGCTGAGAGAGATTTGACTACTAAAAAGATTAGCACCATTGAAAATAAATTAAGAACCTTGCACAGAGACTAGAAGATGGCTTGAGGGCATCTCAGGAGTCAGTAGGACCACATTCACCACAGGTTCAAGAAAGCAAAAGTTATAGTGTAATAGTATCAGAAAGCTTTTTTGCTGGAGGGTTAAGAATGTATGTTAACAGACCAAAAATTGGAGAAAAAGAAGGGCTATGAGGATAGCCAATATTTTGGCCCTAGCCCTTCAAGGTCAATAAAGACTCAGGATATAAGAGAACCTGTGCTGTAATATCCTATAACTCAGAGGTGTCCCAAATTTTCTAGTCAAGGAGATTATGGGATTTCAGAGGAAAGGGATAGATGAACTATAGTGCGTCTAAGGAGAGTCACCCAGAGAAAAACATTCTCCCAGGCTTTCACAGAAAGCAAACTGGCCAAGCAATGGCCGTGACTCGTC
>PVJA010019763.1:0-37974 GCA_004027025.1 Myocastor coypus
CCATGTTTTAACCTTAAATAAGCAAATGAGTTTGAAATGATTGTTCCACCTTTTATCTCTGTTTCTGCTGTCCTTGGCCCTTTTCCATTTATAATGCATACTCCTCTCTCAGCTCATCTGTTTATTCATTTTACTTTGTAGAGTGAGTTTTTCAGTTTTAGAATCACAAATATGTGCCAACTATGACCTCTAAATCAGTTGTAATTTTGTCTTTTGACATCTGAGCATAACCTTGAAAACATAGCATGCAAATTAAAATCAGGAAACATTTTGTGAAATAAGTAGCACCTTTTAAAAACATATGGGACAGCCATGAAATAAAAGGACAAATTGAGGAAATTTGTTATTTCCTCAGTTTGGCAGCAAAAGGATCCAGATAATTGGATTTTATAATAATTGGATATGGTACTATATGATTAGTAAAATCTAAAGTCTGTAAATTAAATAATATCAGAATTAATTTCCCACTTTTATCATTTTAGTGGAGTATAAGAATGAACTCTTTGTTTCCAGGAAACAACAAACCATTTAGGTGTAAGAATATCATTTCTGCAACTTATTCCCAAATTATATATGCATACATTTTTAATTCTGTATGTGTGTGTGTGTGTGAGAGAGAGAGAGAGAGAGAGGGAGGAGTGGAAGCTAAGAAATTATATTTTTAGATTCTTTTGCCAGCCAATCTGGATTAAATTTTGTTTTTTAGAGCTGGGAATCAAACTCAGGCAACTCTCTGCCCTGAGCTCTATCCCTGGCCCCTTGGATTAGATTTTATAAATGGGAGACATTTGTGTGAGACTGCAAAGCAGAAAAAAAAAAAGATAAAAAGCTATTTAATTTCTTTTCTAGCTCGGGAAATTGTGGTGCAGTAGCTAAGCCCTGCCCAGCCCAGTACCCCAAAATTCTTCAGCAATAATGAACTTCTTGCTGCTTCTAATTTATGTAAAATACCCCTCCCTGTTGTTCACACTAGTCCTTATAATCATCTGCAGTATTTTTGCTTCAAATACTTAGATTTGGGTCTTGCGTTCCTGTATGATGTGTAGTCTAAGATGTCACCCATGTAAAAAGCAATGAACAGGTGTTGCCAGCTGCTCTCCAAGGAGACCACGCCCATGAGTCCATCCAGAAAAAGAAAAATGACTGCAAATTCCACCCAAATAAGAATTGAATAAAAACTAAAGGAAGGAATAAAACTAAAATATGGATATTTTATTTTATTTTATTTTCTTGTTTCAGAACTTTTGCTGTTTATTTATTTATTTTTATGGCCGGCTCAGCCTGCCCTGAGGACAGGGCTGGCACAACATGTGGTGTCGGGGATGGAATCTCGGTCCCTGCAGCCGCCTAAGCTTTCCTAAGCAGACTCTTTAGACCACTGAACCATCCTGCTGCGCCCAAATATGGATAATTTATGATGTATTAAAGAGACAGGGAAAGTTACAAAACATCTCAAGTATAGCAAAGTAGTTTGGATGGGCTTTACTGATAGAGTAACAAATCAAACAGAAAACATCAAAGAAAGGAGTGGCTGGATGTGGTGAATACACCTGTATTCCCAGCACTTTGGAGCTAAGGCAGGAGGATCACCAAGAGTTGAAAGGTGGCCTGCACTACCTAGACCTTGTCTTTTTTTAAATAAGTGAGCTATGTGAGTATCTGGGTGATGAGTTTTTAAGTTCGTTTATAAACCAAATATTAGAGAGCATTGATCCTTTTGCTGCCTGTTGAACTAAATGATTTAAACTTTAAACTACCAGCTGATGGCAGCATACTCTATAGGAAAACTAAGCAGAGAGCTTAGTTTTATCTGGAACTAAAACTATAAGCCTAACGTTGTAAGCAGAGGCAAACATCCCAAAGGGATAGAAAAGTCCTGTGGTGTCTCTGACCTGTGAATATATACTTGTGAAATATTTTGTTGGACTTTCTGATTTCACTAGAAAAAATACAAAACAATAACAGCATAAACAAGTGTTGACTCTGCTTATAGTTTTTCTGACTGCCAAACTTTGTCCTTATATTGTAAATGGTAAAAAGAGCACCTTTGTTTTGCTTGCTGGCTATCTTTGCTTTTCCACCTCAGCTTTTCCACATATATGCCTAATGTGGTTACCCTTGTATTAGAAGGACATGGGAGGCTTCCTTTTAGGCAGTCCAGAAGATTGCATAATCATTTGAAGACCATCTGATTCTGTCTGTTCGTTCCCATAAACAATTGCAGCTCTTGTCCTAGCAATGATTTTGCGGGATTTGTAGCATTTTCCCTTCTAGACATGGTTTTGTTTTGTGTTGTGTTGTGTTGTGTTGTTGTTTTTGTGTGTGTTACTAGGGATCAACCTCAGGACCTTGCACTTGTTAGGAAGGTGCTTAGGTTGCTGAGCTATCTACCTTGCACTTTGTTATCTTTTTGAAACAAGGTTTCATTATGCAGTTTTGACAGGCCTTGAACTTACTTTATAGCCCAGGCTTGCCTCAAACTTGCAGTGATTCCCCTGTCTCAGCCTCCCAAATGCTGGGATAACAGTACAGGTGTTCATCACCACGCTTGGCAAGATGTGATATCTTAATCATATGCTTAGACAAATATTTATAGCTAATTAGAATCTGTGTGAAGTTACACACAGGGCTTTGACACAGTTTGTGCCTCAGATCAGAGTTTTGATGACAGCTTTACCACAAGAACTTCCTCAGTCCTGGTGAGACTTCCTTTCCATGTACTCCATAGGCCCTGCCCTCTGAGTTACCACCCTGCCTTCCTACCACTCGTGGGCTGTGCCTATTCACTTCTTTTTGGAAGGCTCTGTGAGAACAGGGACTATATCCAGCCAGCTAAATCATAACTGTATCCCTCCTTCTGGGCTCAGTATCTCTCCCAGATGGCTTCCAACCAGTCACCCTCTCTGGCTAGATGGCCAAATCTGCACCACTCCCCACCCAGGGCAGAACACAGCATCCGCTGCTACCTTGTACTGCTATGTCTCTAGTGGAGGCCTCTGGTCTTCCCAACAGTCACTGAGTGTCCACACATTTGAGCTGCTCTTCCTATGCAGCAAGTCCCGACTCCGGGCAAAGGCCCCGCCCACCACTTGCTTCTTCCTTGGAGTTTCTCCAAAAATAAAATGCAGAAACTGGTTTTGGAGTGATTTCTAACCCATACTTGGGCCTGGGAGATAGCTCAGTAGAATAAGCACCTGCCTGGCAAGCCCAGGATCCTGAGTTCAATCCCCAGTACCATAAAAAAAGTAAGGAAAAAAAAAAACAATTAAAAAAAGAACTTAACTCTTATCACAACGTAATAGAAATGTATATGATGATCAATATTTAACAGTAGGTTTTTTCACATGGTAGATTTTGAAGTATAGAATAACATGAGGTAGACAGTCACATTTCAAATACTACTACTAAAAACAGGATCCCAGAAATAGAATGGTGCCTTTTGTTTCCAAAGATTATCCACATACCAAAGTGATTAAAAAAAAAAAAAAAAGAAGAACAAAAGCAAGACATTTCATGGTTGACTATGGAGGGTGTTAAACGATAATCCACTTGAATATTCCCAGGACAGGTGGGATCCACCTGGAAAAAGTTTCTCAATTGTTCTTTAATTTTCATGAGATTGTTAAGCATATAAATGTGTTATTTTATAATGTTTCCTTCAGTTAGACTTTATATGATGTTTCCCCATGATTTTTTTTTTCATTTGTGCATTTGGTACAGGGTCTCACTACACAGATCAGACTCATGGTAATGCTCATGTTTTTCAGCCTCTTGAGTGCAGGGATTACAGGTGTGTGCCACCATACCCAGACTCATTCTTCAGTTCAGTGCACTCTGGGGATGGGGCCAGTGTACCATGAAGAACCAAGGATCAAACCCTGGTCCCTGAGCTTACCAAAGCAGGCACTTAGTCCTCTGAGCTACCTCATTGGTCTTAAAAATTTTATTTATTTATTTATTTATTTATTTATTTATTTATTTATTTGTGACCAGCTGAGTGTGCCTTGGGGCCAGGGCTTGTGAGGTATGTGATGCAGGGGATTGAACCGTGGTCTCTGTGCTTGCCTAAGCTTGCCTAAGCAGGAGTTTTAGACTGCTGAACTATCTTGCCAGCCCTTCCTCCCAATTATATACATGCATTTTCAGCATAAATGCTCCAGAAGTGATGTTATATTTTCCTCAGCTTATCGTATCATGATGTCCATCCCATAATTGTGATATTTATAGCCACTTGAATAAAGTGATTCCTAGGAGAAAACGGAAACTAAACTTTTAGAAAGAGGGAGAAGTGGGGTTGAAAGGAGGATAGGGGAATGGGGAAAGAGAAGAATCAAGTTATATCATATACAAATTTCTTTTTTTTTTCTTTTATTTAATTTTATTTATTTATTTTTTTCTTGTTTCAGAACCTTTTTTGTTTATTCACTCATTTTTATGGCCCGCTCAGCCCACCCCAAGGGCAGGGCTGGCATAGCATGTGGTGCTGGGGATCGAACCGCGGTCCCTGAAGCCGCCCAAGCTTTCCCAAGCAGGCGCTTTAGACCACTGAGCCATCCCGCCGGGCCCCTACAAATTTCTTATGATGAATGTGATCACTAAAATGTACCAATAAATTTAATTTAAAAAAAGAATAAAGTGATTCTCTATCACTAGTGTCTTTTTTAATGTATTTGGTACAGCGTCTCACTATGCAGCTTGGACTAGTGATCCTTCTGTTTTTAGGCTTCCCAATGCTGGGATTTCAGAGGTGTGTCACCATGCGGATCTTGGTGGCTGGCTCAGCATGCCCTGGGACAGGGCTGGCATGGCATGTGGTACTGGGGATCAAACTCTGGACCCTGCACTTGCCTAAGCAGCTCTTCTATCAATATCTTTTTATTTTTTCTATCAGTATCTTGTGAAAAGATCTTTCACTGTAAACATGTGCTGTTTCTTATGGTTTCACCAGTTATTTTTTAGCATCCATTGATGATTCTTGCCTGGAACAATTATAACTCATAGTTGTAAAGTGATAATTATTTGTTTCATCATTTTATTTATATTTTGTGTTAAAATTTTACTTTAATTCAGTTTTTAAGGAGGATTTTTAAAAAATTTACTATGGTTTCTTTCTTTTTAGGGGAAAGTGTACTGGAAATTGAACTGAGGACCTCATGCTTGCCAGGCAGCTAAATCCCCAGTCCTGTGGTTTCTAATAGGAAATTTAAAAACATCTCCCTACTTCTGCTTTATGTATTATTGTTGTGGCTTGCATCTTGATCTCTCAACCCCCAGGCCTCAAAGGCTCATAGATGGAACTTTACAGTGGGTGTGTGATGCTCAGATGAAGAGTATGTGATTACTAAATTAGTTTACTGACTGCTTTGACATAGTTCTGGGTGTGGATAATGGGAAGGCCCACCTTGAGTGTGGATGGCACCACCCAAAGTCAGGTAGTCTGGAAGGGATAAAAGGGAATGGGCAGGTTTCTAGGGCTTTTCCTGCTTCACTCTTTTGCAGTCCTGCAGCTTTCTTCCTAGGCTGCATGGACTGTTTTTCTGCTGTACCCCTCTGCCACCCACCTGCCTTGGAGCCAACCAACTTTGGACTAAAACCTCTGTAGACTGGTGATCAAAATAAACCTTTCTTCTTTTAACCTTGGGTGTTGGGTGTTTTGCCTCCACAATATGAAAAGTGCCTAAGACAGTGATATGCACGCATATTACTCTTGATTCATCTCACTGATTCCTGATGCAGTATTTCCTGTCACAAAGCCCTTATAGACTTATTTGCTTCATTATTTAAGTAAATGCTCCATGGTCCTATGTTTGAGATTCTATCAGGTCCCAGAAAATTGTGGCAGCTCTGTAAAGGACATTGAAACCAGAAAAACTATGCCCAAATTAAGTCAGCTACTTACTCCCCAACAGACTTTAAAGACTTTAAGCAAAATTTGAACCTTTCACAATCTCATTTCTGTTCCTGTCAAGAGCAGAAAACATCATCAGTGTGTACTGCACCTCCTCTGTGCCACTGCTGGTCCATTTTCTTTCTTTCTTTCTTTCTTTCTTTCTTTCTTTCTTTCTTTCTTTCTTTTCTTGCTTTCCTCTCTGAAAAAAACCACATTTATTTATTAATTTATCTATCTATCTATCTATCTATCTATCTATCTATCTATCTATTTATTTATTTATATACAGGGTCTTGCTATGCAGTGTACCCTCATAGCAATCCTCCTGTCTCAGGTACCCCAGCACTGGGACTACAGGCATGCACTACCATGCCCAGTTTTGGGGTGGCAGGGCACATGTGGGGTTCTGAGGCAGCACTTCATACAGTACAAGGGATGCGATACAGGACCTTGTGCCAGGCAGGTGCTTAGACCACCTGGCTATCTCCTCAGGCCCCATTAGTCCATTTTGTATTTATTTATTTATTTATTTAATCTGTTTTTAAATATATCAAAAGGTTCTTCTAAATCCCTTCTGGAACCACTCAGGTTTTGATTTACACCTATCTTCCATGCTCTAAACATCCCTATTTTCTGCATAGATATGTTTTGTTATTCATTCTGGGCAATTTTATATGTATATTTTTTTTCAGTTTTCTTTCTTGCTACTTCCCGTTCTATATTTTTACATTTTCTTCATTAAACTCACATGTTGTCTCTTTTTTCACTAGAAATTTTTTTTATTTTTATTTTTTATTTTTTATTTTATTTATTTATTTATTTATTTATTTATTTGTCTTTTTGAGACAGAGTCTCGCTATGCCGTTCAGGCTGGCCTTGAGCTCACTTTTGTAGCCCAGGCTGGTCTCGAACTCACACCGATCCTCCTGCCTCAGCCTCCTGAGTGCTGGGTTTCACTAGAATTAATACTGCTCTAATACAAGAACAAGTTTAATTTCTGTTTGGAAGCAAGTCAGTGTGGGTATTTCCCTGTCCTCAGTATAGTGCCAAATTTACCTGGGATTCTTTGTTGTGGTTACACAGAGGTAGAAGTAAAATTTTTTACATCTCAATTTCTGCTCTTACCTGGATCTAAAGTGTGCCCAAGGTTTTGTAGCAGCAAATGCTGAACTAGAGACAATATTTCTGATCCCCCAGCTTAGAGGTTTGCTATTTACTTCCTGTAAAATGCTCCTGTCAGCCTTGTGGAATAAAACAGGAAAGCCTGAGCAGCAGAGTTATTAGAGGTCTTAAGTACATTTCCACCCACAGCCACCCCCATGCAGTCCCAGCTGTGTGGCAGTTCTCCGTGAGCTCACATTTAGGCTGCCGGTATCCCACCAAAAGAGCAAACCTACAACTGCTTTTGTATACAAGCTGAAGGAAGCACTGTATGTACAGACAAATTGGGGAGGACAGAGAGTTAACTTTTGGGAAATCTTCAAAGAAATGGTGGGCAAATGTCCCTTCCTCAAAAACAGTACAAAATGGCGTTCTGTCTGCTTTTCAGAGGTGCTGAAGGAATAACACATGGCCTCAATCATGGACACTTATTGACCTTTTGTTCTTTCTCACTCTCCCTCACTTATCAAGTCTGTTCCCTGGAAACTCTTCCCAAATAATCTGCCTTCACATCTTTGTTCCAGGCTCAAACTATGCCACAAATGTATGCAACAAACATTTAGTAAATGACTGTGCTGGCTATTGAGATAAAGATAAAATACTCAGCACATTCCTGAAGTATATTAACATGGAGAAAAGTAAATAATTACTAAAAAACCCTCTATAATTACAATGTGTATTTCAAATTGTTCAATTAGGAACAAGAAGGAAGCGATGTATGATGATACATGTGAGAGTCACATTATGTGTACTTAAGGGAGGTGTTTCCTGTAGGATGTATTGCTTCAGTTACTAGAATGATGATCATATAATGAGCTTGTATCATGTACTTCAATGGTATAAAATTCCATGCCTTCATAGGCTGTGTATAAGAGGCTGTGTATGCTCTTTGTGGTTTAATATGCAGTATATACATAGGTGGATTTTTTTGTAATTATTCATGTCTAAGGTCCACAATAAATTTGATTTCACAGAGTATCATGTGGGGGCCAGGTAGATAGCTCAGTAGAATAAGCACTTGCCTGGCAAGCGCAAGGTCCTGAGTTCAATCCCCAGTACCAAACAACAAACAAACAAAATCAGAGTACCATTCGGTAGGGTGAGGCTAACTTTTTTTTTGGTGGGACTGGGGTTTGAATTCACATCCTCACACTTGCCAGGCAGGCACTTGTGCCATGGAGCTATCTCCCCAGCCACAAGGCTAACATTTTTAAACAATTTGAAATTAGTTTAAAAACATAATAAATAACCTGTGCACAGACTGGAAAACACTCTGTAGGTAGTATGGATATTACTTAAGTATTAGAAAATAGTGTTATAGCAGAATGATTGTCTAAAATAGAATTCCTGGCATCCAGAAATTTAACAGAACCATAAGGAAATAGATCCATAGATAAGGGTGATAAATAACATCATGACCTCAGAAGCCAAGGACAATATAAAGATGGAAAACTAGTGAAAAACAAAGTATCTGCCAGGACAGCAACTGGGAGGCTATTGTTCTAGTGCAGTGTATAGGGAACTAGAGTGGTTAAAGAAATCCCACTAAGACAAGTTAGTGTAGCACTTCATTGCTACTATCATGTGAAAGTCTTGCTGGTTGCAAGCAGCGAAGATACAGTCTATCCAACAAAAGCAGCGGTGTACACATACACATACACACAGGAGTAGGACATTTGATCACAAAGTATATGAAGAAGCATACTTCTATCTGGCTTCAGTTAAGTGTTTAATACTTGACCCATTTTTTTTCCATTTGACTCAGAAGCTGGAGACAAGCCAACACACAATGTTACTTTTTTGTTTGTTTGTTTGTTTGAGATATATTCTGAGAGTTTTATGTTTATTGGCTCCGCCATTCTCATAAACCTATTTTTCAGATGAGGAAACTGAAACGTAAAGAGGTCAGGTACCCGATCCAGCATAATGCAGTTAATAAGGGAAACAGGCGCAAACTCGGGCGTCCTGGCTCTAAAATATCTATTTTTAACAACACTACACCAGGAAAAAAATGGGAGGGAAGGGGTACAGGACACTAAAGCAGGTCACCTTGTAGTACTGTGTCGTGAAACACTCTTAATGGAAGCAGAAACCATGGCTTTAGATCGCAGTTTCTCCATATATAAAATGGAGAGTTTGGTGTACAGAGAGTAAGATAACGAATGTGAAAGTGAACTTCAAACTATGGAGGTGGCTCCACATACAGCGGTGACTTCGCGCACCAGAACCCGTGAACTGCGGCCGCCCGGCCGGCCGCGCTCGCCACTCCGGGCGAGGCCCCGCCCCCAGGAGCGGCAGGTGGGGCCGACGGCGGCGCTCTGCGCATGCGGACACCGCGGCCCGCGCCCACCTCCGACCTAGGCTGACAGTAGCTGCGGTTTCCCAGAGGTCGATTCGTGAGGAGGCGCCCGGCACGGCCGCTGTCCGCTCGCCCCTGGGTGGGTTCTTCTCGTCCTCGAGCGGCGTCCAGAGCACAGTCTGTTCTCGTTCAACTGCCCGGTTTTCTGCGCAACATCCTCCTGTTGGCTCAAGAGTAGACTGTCGAAAGTGCCGGCCCCCGCGCCGGCGCCGGCAGCAGCCGGGTGGGAAGGCTCAAGATGGCGTGTCTGTTGGAGACCCCAATCCGCATGAGCGTCCTCTCGGTGAGTGACCGGCCGCAGCCGCTACCCTCCGGGGGCAGCCTCGCCCGGCCCGCAGCCTTCTCGCGCGGCGCGGCTCCTGGGCACCACCCCCTCGCTGGCCTCCGGCGCAGACTTGGGCCGGGGAGGGAGGGAGGGGGAGAGAGAGGGAGGGCGGACGGCGGGCTAGACAGGACCTTGGCGGGGCCAGCGACGCCTCCGACTGCGGGAGCTCCCAGCGGTGCGGCTTCCAGGACCGTGTCCGTCCGGCGGGCGGGGGTGCTGGGCCGCGGGCGCTTGGCCCAATTGCGCGGCTTGGGCTTGGGCTTGGGCTTAGACTTGGGTTTAGCCCGGCGCTTCGCCGGGGCTGCTTTCAGCGATAACGCTTCTCTGGGGCCGAGCGCTCCCTCCGTCCCGAGAGGCTCTAGACTTGCGGCCGGACCGGGAACGAGCTTCGGCCCAGGCCCCCCGAGCTTTGGCAAGAAGAAGTGCAGGCACCTTTGGCTTCCGCGGCCGCAGCACTGCCCGGCCGGGTCTGTGTCTCTTCTGTTGCGTCCCGGCACCAGGGCACCGGCTGGCGTGCTTGCTTCTTGGCGATGGGGTTTCATACTAGCTACAACTCTTCCCTAGTGTTTGTGGCTATTTAAAGCCGTTTTCTTCGTTCTGTTTAGGAGGTGGTGGCAGAGTCTAAAGAAAGTATGTCCCCGATTCCTGGTTTTCCTTTTTCCGTTTTTCTTAAGGGAATAAAATGTTAAAGGAAGGGAGGGACTTCAGGTCTCTTGAGAGAAGGGAACATACTGCTATGCCAACAAGTAATACCTGGGTTTTTGTTGTTGTCGTTGCTGCTGCTGCTGCTGCTGCTGCTGCTGCTGCTGCTGCTGCTACTGCAGTCAAATATCACAGCGTACATGTATTATTGTGGTGTCCTTAAAAGAACAGGAAAGAGCAGTGAAAGTTGCTGGGAACTAACTTTGAAAGCTTTTACAACACATTTCACCTGTTCAGCTCTGAGGCTAGTCAGGTTACCAAACAGTTCATTTGTTAGTTGGAAATAAGCGGGCAAAGACCAGTTAACCGTCTTTTAGACATGTGGAAGCTAGTCTTGCTGAGAGGGTTGTTGAATTACAGCTACCATGTCAGGTTCTTAGTCATGTAACTGCAACCGATTTGTTTCCCTGACTTCTCCCACAAATATACTCAACTGTTGGAAAACATGTAGAACATTTCTTGATTCAAGGTTAAAGCCACGTGCCGACTACTTCAGGAGGCTTAGCTGATAGTAAAATGATAATTTGGGGAGACCATGAATAAAGACCAGACCCCGGGTCCATTTTAGCAGTCAGTCCTTTTCTTCGTTTTTTAAATGGAGCTGGAGAAATAAATACTGTTCACCCAAGCCTTGAAGTGGAGTATCCCATTACACCACCCCAATTGTAATACTAATGAATGCTTTGTGAGAGGCCTATTACTTTCGAATGTGTCTTGAATTGTTTACAATTACCTTTTAATTATGCCACTTAGACTTCAGTTATCCTTCAGTTCAGAAGCCGCTTTACTTCTTGTACGTTATCAACTTGCCTAGTGTATATATACAGTTCAAGTTTTTCATTTCCCTAGCAAGTTATTTATTCATACTAAGAAAATACTGGAAGCTGGGCATAGTGGTGCACAGCTGTACTCTTAGGACTGGGAAGGCTGAGGCAGGAGGTTCGTTGTGAGCTTGAGGCCAGCCTGTACTACACAGACAGATCCTGTCTCAGAAAAAAAACAAAAAAACAACACTTGAAAAGTATTTCTACTGCTAGTTGAAATATGCTGTAGTCCTACCCCTTTTGGGGCAAACAGGCTTGCTCACTCTCTCTCTCTCTCTCTCTCTCTCTCTCTCTCTCTCTCTCACACACACACACACACACACACACACACACACACTCACACACACACTTGGTTCTCACACTTCCAACGTCCAGCTTGTGATTTCTTCAGTCTTGAGCCTTGGGAAATCAGAGCTTTGGCAAATGCTTTAAACTGTCTGAACTCATCAGTTTTACTAATTTGAAGTAAAGCTTGTACTTTTCCAGCTACTAACTATGGCACCACTTTTTCTGTTAATCAGAGATTATCTTGAATGGTTGATTTCTTTAAAAACACACTTATTGTGCACCAGACTCACAAAGCCCTGTTTTGTGGTACTGTAGGGGAACCCAAAGATGGGATCAGAAATGCTCTGAAGGAACACAGTCAGAATTACAGTGGTACCTTGGTTCACGAACTTAATTCTTTCTACAATTCTGGTTGCAGTATTCGTTTTACTTGTGACCAAAGTAATGGAAAGAATTAAGTTCATGAACCGAAGTACCATATACTCCACCGAGTGATATGAATGTAAGTGGACCAAGGGGGGAATCCAGTTTTTTTAAATGATCCCATCTAAGGCCCTTTATACCTTCTTCCTTGAAACCTTATTTACTTTCATAATGCCAGCTGTTCTGTTCACACATCTGCATTGCTTATCTTGATTCTTCTATATCCAGTCTCATATATTAAATAGTGTGACTATTATGTCACTTTCAAAAATTACTTTCTCTTAAGAGGACTTAGGTATGCCTTCCCAGTTTCAGTTAATACTGTCTTGTACTGTTAAACCTCTTGAATCATCTTTGACTCTTCCACTTTTTGTGCTTCCATATCTAATCTCGTTAAGCACTGTTGCCTGTTTATTAGCATTTTTCATATCTTTCTATTCCTGTGGCACTCTTATTCTGGGTCTTGTTTTGTGTCTACATCACCACAGTGTCTTATTTATTTATTTGGAGATGAATTTTCACTGTTACTCAAGTGATTCTCCTGCCTTAGCCTCCTGAGTACTGTATGTGTAATACAGGTGTGTGCCACCATATCTGGCTTTAATTATTTACATTGCCTCTAGTGTCTTTCTCAGTTCAAATCTATTTCTATATTAATTTTTCTAAAGAACACTTAAACAGCCATTCCTGTCTTTCAATTCTCAGGGGCATTCCTATTGTTGAAGCACTAAAGTTTGTATTTAGCTTTGGGTTTGCTATTCTTTATCCTCCACATGAATCTTGTGTTCCATATAAACTGACTTCTCTTGAGTATAAATTCATAGTTGGGTTCTTTCAAACTAATTGCTTACTGTCTGCTTTATAGCATGATAGCATTATATGGATTTGTTTTTGTAATATATTTTGAGATGTCATTTGATTTGGTAATTCAGTGATGAACTGTACAAGCTTTCCTATGTCCTTGTGGATATTTCGGCATCATGGGGGAGGTACATATCAAATAATCACGTCATTGTTTGTGATTAATATTAAAAATGAAGAAATACAGAGTGCTGTTCAAACACATAATAGAAAAAACTGATGTAAAATGAGAACAACTAAAGAATTTCCCTGAAGAAGTGACAGTGAGCTGAAGAGTACAGGATGTGTAAAAACTAAATAGACAAAAAATGTCAGAAAGTTGTAGGTAAAGGAAAGTGCTTTTGCATAGGCCTTGAACCCTTTAATAATTATTCTGCCTTGTCTTCTTAGAGAGTATATTAATTCAGAGGTAAATGCTTAATCTTCTTGCTCTTAGCTCCCTTATTACTTATAGCACCATGTGTTGCATCTACTAGGTAATCAGTAAACATTTGATCAGTCTGTTCTGGAAGTTACACAAATGCTTCAGCCTCTTTTAGGTTGCACGATGATCATCCTTGTTCTTTGGTTTGTATATAGCATAACAGCCTCACCCTTTCAACATATTTAGAAGTTTGTTGAATGTTTTTCCAACTTTTGGATTGTTTAATGTTGATTGAATTTTCAAATACTCTTTTTGGAAAGTAAGTGTAGATTCTTAGGAATCCAAAGGCAGTACAGCAAGATCTGTGTCTGTACTTCACTTAGGTTCCCTCATTGGTTATATCATATATGATTATAATGCAGTATCAGAACCAAGAAATGGTGAAGTAACCATGTATCTATTTCTATGATTTTATCACAAGTGTGTATTTACGTAACTACCACTGCTGTCAGGATATGGAACTAACTACTCCATCACCTCAATGATCTCTTATGTTCTCTCTTTATAATCACACTGATCTGACCCCCAGCCCTCAACTCTGTCCACAGCCCCTGCAAACTAATCTGTTCTCTACCTTCATAATTTTGTCATTTTCTGTAATGTTATAAAAATAGAATCACATAGTGTATGGCTGAACGTAATGCTTTTAGTTTCATTCAAGTTGTTGCATATACCAATAGCTTGTTCTTTTTTATTGTTAAGTAGAATTCCATAGTATGCATGTGCCACTTTGTTTAATCATATACCTATGGGACATTTCAGTTGTTTCCAAATTTGGGCTGTTTCCGCCTCCTGTGAACAGTCTATTGTGTTGACATGATTTGATAATGTCTGAGATAAATACTTAGCAGTTACAGTTCCTGGGTTAAGTGGTAAAAGTGTTCAGTTTGATCCCTGATACTAAAAAAGGAAACTCACAAACTTTTTCAGCTCATATTCTTACTAATAATATATGAATGATCCAGTTTCTCTGCATCCTCACCAGCATTTAATAATCTTAATTTTTATTTTAACTATTCTAATATGTAGTGATATCTCATTGTGATTTTTTTTTTTTTTTAACTGGAGATTGAACTCAGGCCCTTGTGCTTGCCAGGCAAGTACTTATTCTACTGAGCTATCTTCCTAGCCACTCATTGTGATCTTAATTTGTATTTATTTCCTTAATGGTTTACAATATTGAAAACCTCATTACTTGTTTACCACCCATATAACCTCTGGGAAAATATCTTTTCATGTCCTTTTGCCCTTTTTCTAATTGGACTATTTACTTTTTTGTTAAACTGGAAGTTCTTTATATGCTTTAGATGTAAATTTTATCAAATAAATGATTGCAAGTATTTCTTCTAGGTCTCATCCTTTAAAAATAAACCATGGGGTTCAGGGTGTAATTCAATTGTAAAGCATTTGGCGTCAATTTGTATTACCTCATTACCCTAAAACATTCATTTTTTGGTGGAGGTTACTGTGAATCAAACTCAGGACCTTGTGCTTGCCAGACAGGTGCTGCACCACATAAGGTATATACCTGGCCCCATTCTGTAAAGAGTTCTTGACCTAAACTTCATACCTTATACAAAAGGTAACTCATAAGGAATGATTACTTTTATTATAAAACATAAAGTGAAATTGTTAGAATAAAAGAATGATGTATCTACAGAATCTTGGGCTTCATGAAGAATCTTTAGACCTATTTTTAAAAAATCGGTACATTAGACTTAAAATACAAAATATCACTCATCAAAGATGATATTAAGAAGATAATTGTACTTTACCCTGGTTACTATAATGGTTTAAGAAGCCCTTGGTAATAAAATGTTTTCAAATTACATTGTAGACTAGCTTAAGCAGCTTGAGCACTTGATTTTACAGTCTCCTTTACCTGCTGTTCCCAGCATCATTGTATCTTTTTAAACAAGCAGCTATTAGAACTAGTTTTGGGGACTTATTCTAAGTCGAGATAGTCTTTAATTTTGTTCTGTTCTTGACAGTTGTAAGCGTTTTGTTGGCCTGGCCATTGACTGCAGATTGGTGGACTCTCATCCGTGGGCAACTGACAAGAGTTAGAAAACATTTTTTAGTTTTCCATCAGTTTTTAAAGCACCAGTTATGCATATATTGGTCAGAAGGTGGTCTTAGTAAATAAGAACTTAATCATTTTTAATGGCATTATGGGAAGAATAGGGAGGGCCCATGGGATGCTTCAGGACACCTTACATGTTTTTAAGGAAAGATTGTCATCTGAATTCAGACACCAATGCTTAGAAATCATATAAACTATGGAGAATCAGAAATACTAGTGTAGAATTGTCGCATTTTACCTGGAGAACTAGCCTTCCTGTTACCTGTATTCTCTTTGAGTATTAAAATACTTAATGGCAACAGCCAGGACTTTCAATGATTCTGACTCACATCTTTTTTATTTCTGATTTGGCAGTTTTTTTGTGGTTCCATCTGTCATGTTTATTTCTGGCTAAAAATACTTGTATTACTTGACTAAACAAAATTCTTTCTACCTTGTGGATATTGCCTTCACTCAGTTGTGGTGCTATGATCCTTGGGACTATTTAGATAGGATTTAAATGTATTTCACATGAGAACAGTTTTATAGGACTTCCCCACTACCACCCCTGCTCATTAATGGAAGAAAAAACCTTTAGACTTCATTCCCTAAAATAAGCATACCTATATTCTCTGATATGTTCGTGGTATAGGTGTTAGAGGAGGAAGGGAAATAATGAGACAGGGTTATCCTTTATATTAAAATTTATACTATATTAGAAAAAATTCAAACTCATGAGATTAATACTTGAAGATCTTTACTGCCCCCATATAATGCAGAATACAGAGTGTGTATTCTTCTGCCTTGGAGCTGGGGGAGGAGTTGACAACTGTATTAAGATACCAAAAAGCTTGCTCACTCCTCAGTAGTGAGTGCTTGGATTAAGAGTACAAGAAAAAGGAAAAAGCCATGATAGTCACAGTTAGATATGCTTCACAGAAGTTTTATCTTTTCAGCCATGAGGTGAAAAGAAATTTTACCTTTTCTACTGAGATGTTAATGATTTCCACAGGAACGTATTATAGGAATAAGTAAAAGAAAAGTTTCATTTTGGGCATGTTGAGTTTGGTATGTTTCAGATATCCAATTCGAGGTGTCCAGTAGGCAATTGGATATATGAGTGCTCATTATTTAGGAGTGATCACACGCACACATCATTGGTCCTTAGCCCTTTAAGGATAATTATCTCCATATGCTCTTCCCCAGAAAAAGCATACATATGTTAAAGAATCATAACATTTCAGAAGGTTTGTGGATTCCCTGAAACCCACAAATTAGTCCTGAGTTAATGTTTTTACTTTTCTCCCGCTATCAGTTGCCAAAACATAAACAGCAAGGATCACAGATCATTTTAAAGCACTTTGGAATGGCAAAGATTATGAAAATAGTTTAGGAATTTATATAAGGCATCATGTGTGAGGCTTGGTTATGAAGTACTTTGGGTTTTTTGTTCAGAGAATTCCAGTTGTGCTTAACAAGGTGTACTGTATCCACAGAGAGAGCATTTGTGTAATCAGATGGCATAGTGGGCCTAGGCTATGGAGCTACCATAGATGAGCTAGAAGTCCTGGGTATGCAAAAGTAAACCTATTTGGCTGGCAAGATAGCTCAGTGGTCTAAAGTGCCTGCTTAGGCAACCACAGGGACTATGATTTGATCACTGGCAACACATGCTGCGCCAGCCCCACCCCCAGGGCAGGCTGAGCCAGCCATAACATTTAAAATTTTTTTAAAAATTAAAAAAAAAATAGCCGGGCGTGGTGGCACACACCTGTAATCCTAGCACTTGGGAGACTGAGGCAAGAGGATTGGTTCAAGTTAGAGATCAGCCTGGGCTACAAAAGTGAGCTCAAGGCCAGCCTGAACTGCATAATGAGACACTGTCTCAAAAAGACAAAAGAAAAAAAAAAAAAGTAAACCTATTTTGATTCTGAAAACAGGCCAAGTAGAAAAGACAGATGAGAGTGGCCAATAATATTGCTGTGATTGTCACAGGCTACAGTGCAGATCAGAGATCATTTAGAATCTGGGGTTTTACAATGGGAAAGCCAATACACCAGCTGTGGGAGTAGATGACCAAGTCTGTGTCAAGCACCATGGATAGCTCCAAGGCAAAGGTATTTCTTGCCTCCTGTGTCTGAAGCAAGAAAGGCTGTTTTTATCCAGAATTAGCTAGCCTGGCTGAATTATATTGCTTTTAAGGTGTGCTGTGAAAGATGGTCAAGGTCTATTAAGTTAATACATGATTGCAATCTTGAATAATAACTCATAAGTGTTGCTGTTGTCCAGGACATAATCACACCTGTTTCCGTGTAGCTTTGTTTTATTATGTCAGGACTGAGAAATGAACATTTGAATGAATCTTAGTAGATTAGGCCATCTTATCTTTGAAGGCATTTAAATGAACCTCACCAACCCAGAGAATATCTCAGTCTTTGTAGAATTCCCCGTGCTTTCCACAGATGGTTCTTTTTTGGATTTCCAGGTTATGATATTTTGTACTGTAGGTCATAAGCTCATTCACTGTATGTAGGGAGATTTTCCCTCCCCCCTTTAATTCAGGATTCTCCACATTGAAGAGTAAACAGAATTTTTAATAGAAGAAACTTTAAAGATCATTTAGTTGGAGATAGCTGTTTATAATTTGAACCATACATTGATTGATTGATTGATTGATTGATTGATTGATTGCCGGGACTTGGGTTCAACTCACAACCTTGCACTTGCCAGGCAGGCATTTGTGCCATGGAGCTGTCTCCCTGGCCCCTTCAACCATACTTTTAAAAGATACAATCATAGTATTTGATTTTAGAGAAATGAGTACTAAATTGTTTTTGGTATTTATGATCCCAAACTCTGTTTATTGCAATTGTTAATAGTGTACAAAGGGTATCAAAATATCACACTAAAAACTTATTACAGAAAAAGTAAAAGTAAAGGCTTCCTTTCATATTACTTTTAATCTCACTGTGCTCTGTTATAAAAGTATCCTCTTTTGTATGACTATCATATTATGGATCCTTTACCTAGAAAAAAATCTTCAAATATAATTTGTTTGTTTGTTTGTTTATGCAGAACTGGGAATTGAGTTCAGGTCCTTCTCAATAAATTATAGCTCCAGGGCAACTCCCTCCTCCTGCCTTTTTTAAAGACAAGATCTTGCTAAATTGCCAGAGTAGGCTCGAAGTACTAGGATTAAAACCATATGCCTCCACATTAAGAACTTTAGATAATCTTGAGTTTGTCTTTGCCGGTTTTTTTTTTTTTGGGGGGGGGGTGACAATTGAGGACTGGAGATACTGGTTTGCTTGTTTTATGAGTCAAAGTCAAGTCTACAAATTTCTACTATTTAAAAATACAAATGTGTTCATTTGCCTTATATTTTAGAAGTTTTGGGCTAGCCAAATAGCTCAGCGGATTAAAGGACCTGCAAGCAGGCACAGGGACCAGCGGTTCAGTTCAATTCCTGGGTGTGCCATGCCGGCCCTGGTCTGCTGTGCTGAGGTGGCAGTTGAGACTGGGCATGGTGGTGTACGCCTGTAATCCCAGCTCTTGGGTGTGAAACCCTGCACACCCTGCAGACCTTTCCCTAAAATACAAATAAATAAAAAAGAAAGATATATATATATATATATATATATATATATATATATATATGTGTGTGTGTGTGTGTGTAAAATATATATTTGAATTTATAATATATACACCCTGTAGACCTTTCCCTAAAATACAAATAAATAAAAAAGATATATACTATATACATATAATATATATTTGAACTTATGAACACTGATTGACTTATTTCTAATAAAATTTGTAATATGTGAAGTTTATATTTTAGTCTTTTGAGAAATTAGGTTTCCCTCTTTTACAAATAAATAAAATTATATAGTTTATCATTTTTATGGTGGTATTTGTGAAATTAAAACAGGTTGTATTCTGGGACTCTTAATCGTTTTAAGTATGTTACATACTGCACCTATCAAACCCAGCTGAAAAAAAAAAAACAAACCCAGCTGAACTGTGAAGTGATGTTTTAGAAATTTTTCATCTTTAGTTGAGGCTACAGGAAAGTGTAACTTCGGTTAATCATTGCTTTAGAAATAGAAGATGCCGTATAATTGTAGAAATTACCACACTGTTAATCCCATGAGAAAAAAGTGTGAGGACACAAATAGTTGTAAAAATAGCATGAGGGGTCCATTTGGGCTCTAATGGAGCCAGAAGTTTATCAGAATAAAAAGAACAAAACAAAAACCAAAATTAAGTAATACTTGAAGGCTTTCTTTTTCTTTCTTTCTTTCTTTCTTTCTTTCTTTCTTTCTTTCTTTCTTTCTTTCTTTCTGTATTTACTCTTTGGAGGCAAATAATAAGTTTTGGATGTAGGAAGGACACAGTAGCTGTCTACCAGAATGTTTGTTTTGTTGATTGTGTAATCTTGCTAAGTTTAATGAAGTACTGTTCTCAAAGTACTGGCTTCAGGTATTCTGAATGGTGGCAGTTCTAATCTCTCTAGGGAGAAGGGCAAACACAGTAAGTGTCCCTAGGCTGTGTAGGATGAGTAACTGAGAATTTGTGATTGATTTGCATGGTGCCTGTATTTGGTACTTTAGAAAGTTATGGTACAAAAGGGAGGGTTTTGGAGAAATTAGAAACTCACGTTTTCAGTTTTGTATTTGGGGTAGGAAAGGAATACTGGGACTCCCATTATTAGACTGGCTTGTTAAAAGCTTTTTGTTGAGTGGTTCCAAGCCCTACCATACTCAGACTTTCTTCTTATAATAGAGATTTTTCAGTCCCTTCTTGACTGTCCTGAAGTGAAATTCATATGTAAGGTAACTCTCCTCACATGCAACTTTTAAAATGTTGGCATAATATGCCAGCTATCATAAGAAAGACAAAACTGATTTTGTATTAGCAGAAAATAAAAATGTAGTGATGGATTTACAGATGTGCATAGTTTGGCTGTGAATGTTACAGTCACACTGCAAACTAATAAAAGCATGTTGTAATGTTTACTTAAATATAATAAATAATAATTTTATGTAACTTTATAAAATAGCTGAGCTTTTATTTTATGTCTATTTATCTTTTTTTGTGGAATCAGGGATCAAACTCAGGACCTTGCACTTGTGCCCCTCAGCTATCTCCCCAGCCCCTGAGCTTTTAGAAAAGTTCCTAAAAAGATGAAGCACTGCTTTTTTTTTTTTTTTTTTTTTTTTTTTTTTTTGGTGGGACTGAGGTTCAAACTCACGACCTTGCACTTGCCAGGCAGGCACTTGTGCCACGGAGCTATCTCCCCAGCCCAAGCACTGCTTTTTTTTTTTTTTTTTTTTTCATATAGGAGGCGCATTCTTGGAAAAGTAATTGTATATTAAAGTAGTACAAAACCCCTTTTGTGTTTATACATAGGATGGAATAATTAGAGCCTAGACCCAGATAAATTTTATAGCTATCTATCTATCTATCTGTATATTATATGCTTTTTCATTTTATTTTCATTTTGCCTGTACAAAACTTGATAATGAAAAGTTGTCCCAGCACATAATGCCTTGTCCACTTGATGTTAGTAGCACCATTTGTTGTGACAGACAAGATCATTCCCACACATTTACAAACTATATCCTAAGGAATAGTAGTGCCCTGTTTAGAACTACATGGAGCTTTCTGAGTGGTGATTTTCTCTTAGTAAACTTCTTTTTTCCTCTTCTAATTCTCCTTTCCCCCTAGCTAGTAATAATGTATTTATAGCAGTTCAACATTTTTCTTTTTTATAACTCTATAATATGCTACATCCCCTTTTAAAATTGTATTACTACTTTTAACAAAATCTTATGCTACAAAAATGTAAGCTCTTCAAATGTAGACTTTTTTGTCTTTGTTCATTGCCTATAATATTAATATTGCCTGTATCGTTATTTTTGTTACCTGAATTAAAGAATACTGTGTCAGCATTGCTTTGTATTTTCAACTATGTGCTATATTATCGTAATAAGTTGTATTTTCTTTCCCAAATACACCTTGCTGCCCCATAACACTCTTTTGCACTGTATGTAGGTGTTGTTGTGTTCTCCACCCAGAGTCCTTTTTTTTCCCTTTCCTTTTTTTTTTCCTTTGGACAAATTAATACTTGTCTTTCAGGTTAGTCATTCTAACTGACTAACCAATTAGTCTTATCAGTTACCTTCCATCTTACCACTGACATCAGTTAATTTTATCATCAAAATATTTTTGTGTTAATTTTTTATAGTTATACTTAAGAATTATGAAACTTTATTTTTTTAATTTAATATTTTTATTGTTTAAATTTAACAATGGTTATATTACATATTTTCATCATCAGATCAGTTTAGATTAATACATATGGGTATATAAGATTGATCAAACAATTAAACATTAACCCTTTTAAATCAACATTACTTTTTTCTTTTTCCCTTTCTTTTTTTTGGAAGTTGACATATTGCATATTGTCCTCACAATCGTTCTACAGAGTACCATGTGTGGGCATGACCCACCTCCCTATTGATGTTGCTTAGAAAAAAAAAGGAAAAGAATATACTTCTCTTTGAACTAAGAGGAAGCAGATAGATACACAGTCAAATGTTCTGCAATTGCAGTGGGCCACCAGTGAAGCTTATAATGTTGGAGGCTATTGAATGTAAGCCTCCTAAAGCTCATCTCACCAATCTAGCTCTGCGTTTCATGCATTGTAATTAAGCATTTTTTTTTCTTGCTGGGTGGTGAATTATGAAACTTAATAAATTTTAAAAAATCTTTCACTTACTTGGTACAGGGTCTCACCTTACAGTTTTAACTCGTAATGATCCTCCTGTCTCAGCTTCCTTGGCACTGGGATTACAGGCATGTGCCACCATGCCTGGTTTCAGTGGCTGGTGCAGTGCACCCAGAATTGGAACCAACACAGCCTATGGTACCAGAGATTGAGCCTGGGTCCTTGGGCTTGCCAGGCAGGCACTTAGGACCTCTTCCCCCCAACCCTGAGCTACTTCCTGAGCTGGAACTTGTGGTTCCTAGTTAACTTGCGTCCCACTACTGATGTCAATTTGTTATATCTGGGAGTGGTGGCGCATGCTTGTAATCCCAGCACTTGGGAGGCTGAGGCAGGAGGATTGGTGCAAGTTCAAGACCAGCCTGGTCTACAAAAGTCAGCTCAAGGCCAGCCTGAACTGCATAGGTCTGGAAGAGAGAAAATAAATAAATAAATAATAAAAATTAATTGTATCTGCAGTGCTTTACTTTTTTATGTTCGTTTATGTGATTATAATTCTCACTTGTTACAAGTTACATTGTTAGCTTTCTTACATGTCTGTTTGGTGCTACGAACCTCTTAAGAGGCAACTATATCTATCTCCTTATTCTCAGCATCTCCAAAACTCTCAGTGGAACTTTAGCCTGAAATAGGTTTAAAAGTGAATCTTTTATGGATTTCAAACATCCTATTTTTGTGTATTTCCTCCATTTTTCCCCAAACCAGGATATTATTTTGACAGTGGTAAATGGTGAACATTATCAACAGTTTTAATAGTTTGTGGACTGTTGACATATTTTTTTTTATTTTAAAGAGAAAAAGAAATAATAAAAATGATACAGAATTTCAAAACAAGATGATAGAAAATTAACAATGGTTATTATAATGTATATTGTCATCTTCAAGGTAATTGCTCAGATTACAATATGTAAACATGCAAAATTGATCAAACAATATAAGCACTAATGGTTCCTTTTGATAAATTAGACATACTAAATATTGTCAATCACGAGTTTAAACATTGATTTCATATAGCTTCAGAATTCCCTATTGAGAATTCTACTAGGGTTTGTAATATTTTAAAATTTTGATTTCTAAAGATCAGGTGAATAAATGAGAAACTAAAATGTGCAAATACTTTTGAACTATAGCATGCCAAATAAACTTACCTATTATTTAGGTTATTCCTGAGAGTGAGCTGCTGTTAAGTGAGAACAAGTATCCTTTAAGTTTTAACCATTAACAAAAACAACTGAAAGGCACATTAGTGTACTTATCAAAGCAACTGTACAAAATATAGTTGTCCTGAAATCAATAGATACTTTCACATTCACATTCACATGTTATCTCATTGGAGCCATACTCTGACCTATGTGATAACACCACTTTATATTTGAAGATACAGCCTTAATTTTTTTTTTTTTTTGTTTTGTTTTTTGTTTTTCTGAGACAGGGTCTCATTATGTAGTTCAGGCTGGCCTTGAGCTCACTTTTGTAGCCCAGGCTGGTCTCGAACTCACACTGATCCTCCTGCCTCAGCCTCCCAAGTGCTGGGATTACAGGCGTGAGCCACCACGCCCGGCTTAATTTTTAATTTTTATTTTATTTACTTATTTTGCAGTACTGGGAGTTTGAGACCAGGGCTTCATACATTCTAAGCAAGCACACTACCCCTGAGCTACATCCTGGCCCTTCTCATGTTGAGACGAGGCCTTGCCAAGTGGCCCAGGCTAGTCTGGAACTCATGATCTTCCTGAGTTAGCTTCCTGAGTAGCTGGAATTACAGGTACGCACCACGTCTGGCTAAGTTCTTCAGTGTAAAACTTAAGATTCAAATTCAAGGCTTCAAATGGAAATCATTCTATGTGATCCATATTTTAAAAATAATGTTTAAGAAATACATAGAACAAGACTTTAACAAATAAGTTCAATATTTTTGTACAGATCTTTAAATAACCATTCATTATTGTTGAATAAACTTATAGTTTCACCCTCAAATTTGAGTTGAACACTCATTTCTCTTTATTTTAAATCCTATTCCTGGAATGTCTAGGACTTCATAAACACCCCCACCCCCAAAGTCAGTGGCTTCGATTCACCTAGTAGTTTATTTAGAAGGGCAACGAGAACTTATGACAGTTTGCCATTTCAGGACATCTAACCAATTTTGTAAGTTTTATTTTAGTTTTTTCTTTTTTCTTTTATGCTACTGAAGGTAAGTAAAAGGCACGGTGATCATATAGCTGAGTTTATCTCCACTCTTCATTTACATCTTGCTCTATGACAGTTGTTAATCACGCCCTTTTTCACTCTTAAAATTATCTTTGTTTGGGTGATAAATTCAAAATGCTATTAGTGGGCCCAGCGGGATGGCTCAGTGGTCTAAAGCGCCTGCTTGGGAAAGCTTGGGCGGATTCAGGGACCACGGTTTGATCCCCGGCACCACATGCTGCGCCAGCCCTGTCCTCAGGGTGGGCTGAGCCGGCCATAAAAATGAGTGAATAAACAAAGGTTCTGAAACAAGAAAAAAAAAATAAAATTAAAAAACAAACAAACAACAACAACAAAATGCTATTAGTTGTATATTACTATTTACAAATTGCCCCAAAGCTTAGCTCCTTAAAGTAGTATTTATTATATCACTTTCTGTAAATTAGGGATACAGAGCCTCTGGTTGAAGCTTTCTTAGGTTTCAATCAGGGTATTAGCAGGAGCCACAGACTCATCTGAAGGCTGTTTCTGGGAGACTTTAATGCCAAACTTACTTGACTTTTGGCAGAGTTTAAATTCATGTTTGTGGGCTTCTCCATAGGACAGCACATAACTAGATCACTAGCTTTTTTCAGAGAGAAAGGGATGCATGGTGGTGAAGATTCTGAAGTTTCTGAAATGGCAGTTTCTCACCTCTGCTGCATTATGTTTGCTAAAGCCAAGATTCTAGTCCTCTCTTGAGAAAAAAATTTCACAAAGGTGTGAGTAGCCAGAGGTGGAAATCAATGGGAGCCATCTTAGAGGCTGCCTTTCATAGTCACCCTAATAAAAGCAGAATTGCTTGCATATAATGCTTATCTGCAGTGGAATGCAACGCCTTACTTGTTGCTGTTTTTTAAGAAAGAAATTTTTTCAAGCCTTCACAGTGATGGTTTTATTATAACTTTGACTATGTGAAATGAGTTTAGAGTCAGGTTTTGATAGTTAGCTGGCTTAGTTGTTTGAAGTCCTGTGCCAAAAGGTGCAGTTATGGGTCCAGCTGGTTAACTTTGCTGTTCATCGGCACAGCCTGTACCCTGAGCTTTATAGCTACTTGACATTCAGTTTTTGTTAGGAGGATGGAGGAATCACCATGTGTATAAATCCTTTCTAACTTTCAGAAACTACAGAAAATAACTCAAAGGAACATTAATATCTGAAGTGTCAAGCCACATCTTTATGGGAGGTTTTTATTTTTTTTACTTTTTGTTTTTCATGCCAAGGACTGAAGCCAGGGCTTCCAACTTGCTAGGCAAGCATTCTACCACTGAGCCAAAACCCCAGTCCCTCAAGCCACATCTTGAAAGGACAGCGCATCTAAAAACCTCTTTAAGCCCCCCCCCCCTTTCACCATGAGCAGGAGAGAAAGTGTCCCAGTACTTTCAGTACTTTTAATGTTTCTAGAGTAAATGATAAATGCCCCAATCAATCAGTCATCACACTGTTGTTGACAATGAGGAAATAATCTACCATTCCCCATTTCCTATACTCACACACATACACTCCCCACCTTTCTTATTCCTCACTTACCCCCTGGCTTGGTGATTAGCATTAAGCTCTTCATCTCATTTACATTAACTATAAGCCCAGGACTTTGGGATTATTTCTCTTGTCCATATAGCAGTCTACTTTTCTATCAGATCTTTTGCTTTTCTCTGTTCCATTCACTGGACTTCCCTGTGCTCAGCTTCTTCTCTGAACATGTCCTTCATCTTTTAGTTTATGACAAATCAAAACTTTGTTTAGATTGTTCTTTTCCAAGCTTTTGCCTCCAGTTTTGTCAGCTAATGGTTCCCTTTCCTCCCATATCCCTCTTATCCCTCTGATGAGGGTAGGATAGAGATCCTTCTTGTTCCCTAAAAACCCCATCTTTGAGTTTCATTAGATTATAACTTGTAGTCAACTATAAGCCCCTTGATCATTACATTTCTTTATGATTTTAACTTTTAATTCATAGCCACTCTTTCTAGTACTGCTTCAGTGATGATACATAGAAACTTTGGTAATTTCATAAAATCTGAACTTTTCATGTGTCCCATCTGAAATTGAGATACTTGCTCCTGTGGTCATTCCTAGAGTCTGACATCAGCAAGACTAAACCATAACTCCGTTTCATAATATCATAATCTCAGCTTATAGCAGCCCAGCTAACACCTTCTCTCAAATCACTCCTCCTACTTTAGTGCCAGCAGTCCTTCAATCCTTCCATTATCTACAGTCTGTTCTGCTTTTTCACTAGATCCATCATCATCATGCCCTTGTATATACTCTCAGCTCATTTTACCTTTGCCTCTAGCTTTTCTATCCTCACTTGGTAAAATGCTAACTCCAGACCTCTTGTTCATGCCTGCTTCTGTACATTTAAATGTAGCTGGAGGAAACCAGTCCTACTGATTGTTCTCATTTTTAACTCATAATAACAAACCTTAAGATAATTTTTGGTGTTCCTTAGCGTTGTTGATACATTTTCCCAGCTTCATCAGTATATTATTCCCTTTTGTTCTCAGACTACTTAAACTTCTCTTTTACTTTTAGAAAATACAGATGTAATCAGAAGAGAACTTCACAAGCTCTCATTAGTGTATCCACTTAGTTGATTTCTTGTAGGTTTTGTACTTTCCATGTTCTCCTTGATCAGCAAATCCTATTCCGCCTCAATTATTTATAAACATTGTTCTGGATAGTTTTCTAGTCATATAGCACCAGTTTTTCTTCTCAATTAGGATATTTCCATCAATGTATAAACAGGTACGAACTTACTGTATTTTAAGAAATAAAATCTTAGGGAGCTGGGGAGATAGCTATATGGCACAAGTGCCTGAAGGGCAAATGCAAGGTTGTAAGTTCAAACCCTGGTCCTGCAATAAATAACTAAATAAATAAATAAATAAATATCTTTTGGCTGTATTTTCCCTCCAGCTCTCCTTTACTATGAAATTCCTCAAAAGAATTGTCTGTGTTTTATTTTTTCTAGTTCTTGTTTTCCCATTCCGTCTTAAACTCCCTCCAAGCAAGCTTTAGCCGTACAGTGATGTTGTTGTCAAGATTATTGATGTCCTTGTGTTCCTAAATCCAGTGGTCAAGTCTTAGTCATTATCTTTTATTAGAATCACTAGAATTTGACATAGTTGATTACTGCTCTTTGAAGCATTCTCTGATTTGACTTCGTAGATTCTTTCCATTGCACTGAAACTGGAGCACACCTTAAGCCTTGCACTGTCCAGGATCACTCCTTCAGTACACGATCCTGTTCATAAAATGACATTCTGATTTGTATCCAGCCCTTAGCTTTTTCCTAAGCTTAAGATTTAACATGCCCACTGCCAGCACAGCATTATTAGTGGGACCTTTTTTTTTTTTTTTTTTTGAGAGAAGGGTCTACTACTAGATTGGACTAGTAGTGATCTGCCTCTTTACCAGCCTCCCAAGAGCTGGGATTACAGTTGAGCACCACCACGCCCAGTCTTAATTGCTATCTCAGTGCGCCCTGGGACTGGCCCAGCACAGCAGGCCCTAGCCCCTACTGAGCTGTTTGGCCGGCACTGGAATGTTTAATAGTATTCTTCATCCTAACACATCCAAAGTTGTACTTCTGATCTCCCTATTTAAATCTGCACCTCTCACAGTTTTCCCGAGAACTCAATCTTTTTACGTATTTAGAAAAAACATGAATGTTACCCCTTCATCCTCTCTTCTTTTATACCCTGCATCCTATCTGATATCATTTCAAATCTGACAGTCATTCTAGACTTCTGTATTTATCTGGAATCTGAATTAATCAGATTAATTCAGTCTACCATCATCTCTGCATGTCTGAACATTAACATGCCAGGGGACTAATATAGCCTCTTTCTTGGTCTTCTGTTTTCTTGTCTTGTGGCCCCTTGTCTTTGCCTACACATTTAAGTATTCCTAAAATTGAACCCAAAGTGATCCTTGAGAAATGAGTCATGTCATCAAATTGTATCATTTTTTTTTCCCCAAATCCTCTGATGGCTTGCCAACTCATGCTATCAAAATCAATATTCAGCTCAGTTCAGTTCTATTCTATTCTATCCTATTCTATTCTATTCTATTCTATTCTAACTCTAATTCTAATTCTAATTCTATTCTAATTCTGTTCTTTTCTCTGTGTTCTTTTTGTCTTTTCTTTTCCTCCCCACGGTTTGTTTAGGCTGACCTTGAACTATGTAGCCCAGTCCAACCTGAACTCTCAGCAGTACACTACTTTAGCCCCCAAAATGCTGGGATTACAGGTGTGTGCCACCACACCTGACTTAAAAATCAAAATCTTTGAAATGACGAGCCTCTATAACAGTCCTGTTGATTGTGAAAATAATGCACAGCTATGTATGTCATTTTAAGTTTTCCAGTAGCTATCCTACCAAAAATAAACATAAAATAAAAGTTTTTTTAAAAGCTGGGCAAAATTCAATTCCTAGTCACATTTCAAATGCTAAAAATCTGAGGCTAGTGTGTACCATACTGGACAGCATAATTGTCCACTATCTGGACCTTCTTCTTTGTCCTCATTGCCTGCATTCTTCTTTGCTCATTCTGCTGCAGCTATAATGGTCTCCTGTTCTGTATTATGGAAGGGTTCCCATTTCAGAGCTTCTGCATTCATTATTTTCTTTGCCTGGAAAACTTTTAGGTGGTCCTTTATCTTTGGCTATTTACTCATTGTTACCCTTACTAGAAGTGCTTTTTCTGATCAACCTGTTTACTCTCTGTACTAGTTGCCATTTGTCTTTAGTTTTTATGTTCCTGAACTGCATTTCAAAAAAAAAGAGAACTGAGCAGAGAATGACCTGACCTGCAGACAAGAGAAAAGCAGTACAATACAAAAATTGTCTGTCCCAGCCAGGCAGGTGGTGCACATCTGTAATTTTAGCACTCTTGGAGGCTGCAATAGGATAGCAAGTTAGAGCCCAGTGTGGGCAACTTAGACCATGTCTAAAAATGAAAAAAGGCCTAGGGCTGTATCCCAGTGTGAAGGCCCTGGATTTAGTACCCTGGACTCAGTCTCTTGTAGTAGCAATATATATAGTAGGTAAATGCATGGAATCTTAAGGCATATGTGTTAAACCGTAAACCTAAGTATAAAAAATCACGTTTTGATTGTTTTACACCCTATTGAGAGATAAGAGATCATAAGAAGTCCTATTTATAAACCAGACAGATAATTATTGAGTTTAACTCTGATTCTATTACTTTCAGGAAAACTGAACCCAGTAGATGTTTATGCTCTGATGACAGCCACTATATACACAATAATTTTTAACATTTTCACTTATTTGCTTCCATTGTTTTGTCTTTGTAAATGGAATTCATATTAAAAGCAAGAGAGTATTTTAGTTACCTATGGCAGTGTTTTGAAGGAAGTTCAGAATATGAAAATATTTATCAGTTTTGATAACTTACTGTTAAGAAAGTAGCCTACAGTTCTTCAGAGTTATTTTTGTGACTTTGAAATTTAAGCTGGTGCTGTATCTTGGGAATTAGTCTTTTTTTTTTTTTTTTTTTTGTCTTTTTGAGACAGGGTCTCACTATGCAGTTGAGGCTGGCCTAGAGCTCACTTTTGTAGCCCAGGCTGGTCTCAAACTCGCACCAATCCTCCTGCCTCAGCCTCCCGAGTGCTGGGATTACAGGCGTGAGCCACCACACCCGGCTTGGGAATTAGTCTTACTGATTCAGGTTCTGACTAAACTGAAAAGTTATTTATTTTTCCCTATAATAATTTATTGCTAATGAGTGGCAGTATATAAGCACATTCCCTCAGAAAGAGTGAGGAAGAGACAATTTTTTTCCTTTGTGGTTCTCTAATATAAATTCTTTGTTTTAAATAGTGTTATATACTGAAAATTAAATGTAAGAGAGTTATTACTTACCAAAATAAAAAAAATCATATAGAGTAAACCTCATAATACTAATAAAAGGAGGTAAGTGTCCGTTACCCTCTCCCTTTACCCAGTAAGCCTTACCCAGTTCTGATGGACCTATAGACCTCCTTGAATCTGAATTGTTATCCTGATAAAGTGTAAAGCTTCATTAATGTAGCTTGTGCTAGCATCTGCCTCCTAGCATTGAAGCTCTCCTCTGTCTTCCTCTTATACTTAGACCTCCATGAAGTCCTAACCCTTTTCTTTGACTGAAAACCAGATTTTCTCTCCTTTAGGGTGTTCTAGGCTGAAGTAGCATGCCTGTCTATTTCACATACATATGTGATAGGCAGAAGTTAACAAAGAAACTTAGCTTGTGTCTTAGAACATATGCCCAGTTTTGTTTTTTAATTGACTTGCAGGCCTTACAAAAAGGTCCCACTGTCCAGTTGTTTTTACTGAGCACTGGATGTCTTTTTTCTTTTGTAAATTACTCTTTATCATACTGTCACACTTTTCCCAGAATGATTTACAAAAATGTAATTGTTTTTTTATATAAATCTTTAAGTGAGCAGAGTATAATTATGTTGATTTCTCAAATTCTGCCATATTCATTTCAAAAAATTTGTAGTATCCTGTGGACTTTTTTTTCAATTTTTTGTTGATGCTCAGCATTTTGGGCTGAATACCACAGTTTTTGATAATTTTGACAGTTGAGATAGACAAAAATTACTTGCCTACCTGTCCCATAGAGTAAGAAAGCAAACAGTATTTAATGAGACTCTTAATGCATCTTCCTTAAATTAGAGTATATAGCCGTTTAATGTTGTGGGTGATGCTGCTATGAATTTATGATTTGCATGGCTTCAGATGTCATAATTTTTCCCCTACTTTCTAGGAAGTAACAGCTAGCAGTCGCCACTATGTTGACAGGCTATTTGACCCTGATCCCCAGAAAGTTCTACAAGGTGTCATGTAAGTAGTATGTATTTAAGAGTCTATCAAAGTCTTATTTGTTTTTGTGTTTTAATCTGCCAAATATTAATATTCTGAAAATGCAGGGTTATACCTTTTTTTGTAAATAGGCTTTTTGAAAAGACCGCTTAGCATTCATAACTTTTATTTAATATTTTACTGTAAAGAGTCTGTTATTAACTGACATGATTAATTTTTTTTAGGATACTTCTTTTACTTTTAAAAAATACTTTATTTGAAGAATGCTTTTGCCTCTTTACTATTCACAAAAGTATGAGAATAAAGTTGATCTTTTATAATTGGAAGGTATTGAGTGAATAGTGTAATAGGTTTTGTTTTGCATTGCTTTTTGGTTAAATCACAAACTCAATCTCCGAGTGATGTTTTAAAGATTAGAATTTAGAAAACATTCGTTAGAAAACTTAAATAAACTCCTAGTAATCTAAATACCCTCCTTTTCTTCAGGATTGCCTCAGATTTAATGAGAGGGAACAGTTAATAAGCAATATGTTTATACTTTTAAGACAGTGCATGTGCCTGTAATCCCAACTACTCAGGAGGCTGAGGTAGTAGGATTTCAAGCCAGCTTAGGAAATTTAGCAAGACTATCTTAAAATAAAAATGGCTGTGGTATAGCTCAGTGGTAGAGCACTTACCTAGCATGAGCAGGCCCTGGGTTCAAGCTGCAGTACTGCCAAAACAAAACACAAAACGAAGTAGGATAACTGGGATAAAATGTCAGGTGATTGAAGAATGAATTCTATTTGCTTTTGAGGTCCAGTGTAGGCCCTTACATTAGTTCTAAAGAAATAAGGTCTGTTGTAAGGCTCCTCACAAATCTGTGAAATACACAGCAACCTTACAGGCCTGAAATGTGTTCAAAGGAAGGATACAAAAAGGGTTAAGAGATTGTTAGCGGAGAGTGAGACACAAATGAGTGAACCCCTTCCTATATAACCTGTTGGTGTTACTGACCAATTAGTACCTTTAGTTTAAATCTCACTTGGCCATGTCAGCTATTAGGGTGCTTTATGAATTTTTTTTTTATGATGGCAGTTCTTATTCAAAGATCCTATCCCACCAAAAAAAGGCATTATAGAGGAATGTCTGGGAAATAGGAATTTGTAAAAAAAAAAAAAAAAAAACAAGCGAGGTAAGCATGTAGGGCTAATCATCAACATGATCTGGAAAAGACAGTGAAAAGCTGGTGGGGACACACCAGAGGTATTTGACACTTTCTTTATCTTTCCATCTTCTCATTTTACAGAAACTATAGGAGATGATATTGCATGTTTTCTCTTGGTCTTTGACCACATAACAGGAACACTTTAATGATGATTTAATCGGCTCTTTATAAGACTAGTTTGATTATTATCAGGAAGAGTGGAAATCAGTACACATTTTACCTATACCCAGAAATTAGTTGAACCTATAGATTTAATTTAACACTCCTCCTTAGACTCTACTCAGGCACAGACAGACAGCCCTGTGACAGATAATCCTAAATATTACACAGGATTTCTCAATAATAATTTGGTAGGAAACATCAGACTTAGGTGTTCAATAAATGAGTTGTTGTTTTTTTGTTGTTGTTTTTTGTTTTTTACTTGTGTCTTGAATTCTGTATGCTATAATTAGCTAATTTAAGTTTTTCTGATCACCATGGGAGATGTTTAATTTACCAGAGAAGATGATATTTGTTTAAAAGTTGTGCATGTCTATAATCCTAGCTACTTGGGAGGAAGGTTAAGGGAAGAGGATTGCAAGTTGTAGGCCAGCCTGGGCAATTTAGTGAGACCCTATCTTAAAAAATAAAATGGACTGGGGATGTAGCTCAGTGGTAGAGTTCTTGCCTGCAATGTATGATGCACTCTGTTTAATCTCAGCAAACACTCTTTCTCCTCCCCACCCTCCAGATAAAAGTACCTGAAAAAAGATTAAATCATAACAAAGCAATTAAAGAGTTGTAGTTTCATAGCCTCCTGCAAGTTTCAGACATATCTGTCAGCTAGACAAGGTTTTTTTTTTTTTTTTATGTGAAAAGTGGGTGGAGTAAAAGGCACATGAATTTAGGAGTTAAAACAACAGTAGCTTCAGTCATTGGCTATAGCATTTCTCATTGGGATCCTTTCCGTGTTGTTTACTTAGGTTACTTCTTCTCCTTGAACTTTCATTTCATCATCTGTAGAGGGGGAGCTATTGCTTCTCTTCCTGTCTTTGTGAGAATAAAATAAAAAATTAGTATTTTATGGATACTCACTAGTTGGCAATAAATGGTTACTTGTTATTGGCCCCAGCGTAAAGTAACTTCAAAACTGAGATGATTCTTTTTAAAGAATGAAAGGAAAATATTAAATTAAAATTTATAATTAATTTGATCTGAAGAGGAGAGGACCAGAGACTACAATTCTTGACTCAGTCAAGAGAATACAAATGATAATGCCCCAGTAATTTTGATTGCTGCTTATAAGACCAAAATCTGTTCACATTTGAAAGGAACAGATCACCCAGTATTTTTTCATGTTCTGTCAGTTTAGAACTGGCCTTATGGAAGTTTATGTAGTTTGGTTTTATAAGTTTACTTTTTTCTAGATAGAAATATTTGTTTTCTGGCTTAATTCTATTTTAAACTGCATCACTGCCTAAAAATTAATTACAAATTAACTGTTATAATGAAAAGCGAATTCTGTCTTTAACATTTTACATATTTTTAAGTAATCTTATTTCGGTAGAGGAAAAAAGAAACCAAAATGATATTTAGGAAAAGAGAATTAGACTTGTTCTTCCCTTTATGCAACCATTTAGTCACACAGATACTATTATTGGGACAAAACAGGTGGAAGGGAGGTGGCCACAGAGTGTAAATAACCAAAGGTAGTACACTAATTTTAGGGAAGGAAAAGACAAGCTGAAGTAATTAGTGTTTTTTTTTGTTTGTTTTGTTTTGTTTTGTTTTTTTGAAGTAATTAGTTTTTAATAAAAAATTTGTAGAGTAATGTAAAAAAATTGACAATAATTATAGCTTTGTTTGCAAGCCAGCATTTGATTTCTGTAAATAAAGATTGTGAGCATATATAATATGCTAGCAGGAAAAACAGAAGTGAAGAAGTTAAAGGTGAATGGTGAATTTATATCATAGTCTGTAACTAATCAGCTGAATTAGAGTGATGACCCTACCCCATATAGAAAACTGTTTTGTAAATAATCCCAATCAAAGGACTAGTCAGTGAGCATACTTCTACTGAAACGTCATAATGTCAGAAACTGCTTAATTTTTAGTTGAAAAATAGGGAGTTACCCTTTTAGTTACCCTTTTAGTACAGCATTTAGCGTAATTTGAATGATGCTGTTGTATCAAAGATTTGAATGCAAAGACAGGTCCTTTTCTCCAAAAGAACCAATTTTTGAATATGTAACTGAATAGTCCACTAGGTATGGACTAAAATACACAGAACAAGGAGGTCATTTGTATAAGTCATATACTATTGTCTTTCCAACTAAAGACATAATAGGTATGTATATCAGATGAACTACTATACATTGATTGCATATTCTCATGTATGGATTCTGTATGTTCCTTTGAAAATAATCAGGCATTTTTGGGTGAGGTTATTATGGTATTGGTTCAACCTTGTTAGATATCACAGTAGAAAAGCATAACTGTCCTAACGTTTTTAAAGATTATAAGTCAAAGCTACTTTAATGTTGTTTGTGTATGTGTGTGTGTACTGAAATATTTCAACTGGGACTTTTGATTTATCTTTACATTAGTGATTCTCAGTGAAAATATCAGTAGATATTCCTGTGTGGCCATATGGCTATACTCCTGTGCAGCCTATTGATACCCCTATGATGAAAAGCAAAAGCTGATATAAGTGCATATGGCTGGTTTTGCTTTTCAGAGTTGAATAGAATTAGAGCTAGACTAGACTTCTTTGGTTAAGTTGTAGATGCTATTGAGTTGTATGGTTTTGCCAGGAATCATTTTAAAGTATCTCCTGAAGAGACACTTTGCTTACGTACTAATAAAATGAATTTATTTTGGTAATGATTATTAGGTTCTCTGGCTCTTGGAAATGATGTGCTTCTGATTTCAGTAGAATCTAAACAATTCTGTTTTCATGCTGAGCTGAAGATAAGTTTCCATAAAGTGAAGTATTTGGTTTTTGAGACGTTTTAAAATAAAAAGGTGTAAGGTAAATTATAATTAAGGATAATTATTATCCTTAAAAAAAAACTTTAAAATTCCCTGACACATTTAATCAGTTATTTTAAAAAGTATTATGGGTAAGCTGGGCATGGTGGCTCACACCTGTAATCCCAGCACTCGGGAGGCTGAGGCAGGAGGATTGGTGCAAGTTTGAGACCAGCCTGGGCTACAAAAGTGAGCTCAGGACCAGCCTCAACTGCATAGCGAGACCCTGTCTCAAAAAAAAAGACAAAAAAGAAAAGTATTATGGGTAAATATGTACAAAGCAACTTTAAGACCAAATTAAGTAATCCTGAGCCTTCTTTGGATACAATTTAGTTAAGAGAATTATCATTTAAAAGGATGGCAGGATTATTCAGAATTTATTAAATCAAATCAACAGTTTTTTTCTGGCATACAAATAAGCTGTTTGCATGTGTATATTGTTAACTTTCAACATCAAAAATAGCTGTAAATTTGTGTGCATGTGTCTTATCTTTTCATATGTATGAACAGTTTGCTTGTTGCCATGTTGTTCTGTAATACTGTAACACTTTGTTATTTGCAGTATTTAAGTATATTTAAAATACTAACATGCTAAAAATAGGCATTTATTATAAATGCACATCCCCAGTACCACATGCCTTGCTGGCCCCACCCCTGGAGTGCTCTGAGATGGTCATAGCATATAGCAACCAGGTGTGGTGGTGCATGCCTATAATCCCAGTGCTGGGTAGGCTGAAAACAGGAGGATCACTACAAGTCCAGGCAGCATAGTGAGACCCTGTAGCAAATACATTTAAAAAAAAAATACATACATACATACATACATACATACACATATTAAATTATATTCTTCATTTTTGGAAAATAAGTTGATTTGTAATCTTATATTTGTAAATTAAAGAGTTGGGTACAATAAATGTCCTTATTTTTGAGTCAGTATTTAATTTTAAAAGTTATATATTCACTGTTTAAGAAGCCATAAGACACTCGAACAGCTAGGTGTGATGTTACATACTTGTAATCCTAGCACTTGGGAGGCAGAGGCAGAAGGATGATCAAGAGTTGGGCCACCCTGGATTACATAGTGAGTTCAAGGCCATCCTCAACTACATAGTGAATTCTTCTTTCAAAAAACAAAACAAAAAAAGATACTATATAGAAACATTAAAAAATCAACTATAAATTTACTATCTGAAGCTATATGTATTCTAAAAATTAAACTAAGTTGCTGTAAATTCTCAGATATTTTCAATTTATATAAATAATATATATAATAAATGCCTACATTAACTTGATATAGTTTACTATAAAATATTTACTTCCTGAGTTATGTAAAAATAACTTTAGTTTGAACAGCAGATCATCATTGCATGATGTTTTTTATATTGGCAACTTGCATATGATCAATTGTTAACTTGAGATGTGAAAAATGTTATTAATATACTAGAAAGCTTATTATAGTTGGATGTTTAGAGGCTTCTGTCTCTAAAAAGAGCATTATAATAATTATAGGGACAGAGTAGTATGTTTGTAATTCTCAACATTCAAATAATTTCACCAGCTGTATATTGTTGTCTAATTAGCTATCCACAATATGTGTTTTTCTCTATTGTATAGGTGAACTTCTTATGTCCAGTGAATGTTCATAAGCAAGTCAAACCTAATATTCAAATTCTACCTTAAAGTATCCATTATAATGTTGACTACTTTATATTAGAGCAAAAATGATTATAGATTTTATAAGTGAAAAGTGTAATTCTGGTTCAAAATGAAAATGGTGTAATTGATCTTTAGGTCTCTAGTCTTCCATACATTATAGTTTTTAGATAATAATAACATGAATTCTGTTAAATTTATGCTATTTTTGACTGAAATAAATATGTTTGATTGAGTCAGGTGTGGTGGCTCATGCTTGTAATCCCAGCACTTGGGAGGCTGAGGCAGGAGGATTGGTGCAAGTTCGAGACCAGCCTGGGCTATAGAAAGTGAGCTCAAGGCCAGCCTGAACTACATAGCGAGACCCTGTCTCAAAACGACATAAATAAATAAATAAATAAATAAATAAATAAATAAGTAAGTAAGTAAGTAAGTCTGATTGACCAAAACTGTGTTTCTGTAGGAAATCTAGATTGCAAATCCTTTCTTCAAACTTCTGCTACATTTTACCAGCAAAATTTAGTGTTTAATTTCTCTCTTATATTGATCACCTTGGTAATGCTCTAATTTAGACATATGTTATGGTGGGCATTGTACATGTTGTTTTAGTATTTGAGCCCTGCTCTAATCTCTTTCAGAGCAAAGAAGGGAAATGAAGTAGCAAGTTTAACCTCCATGTAAAAATGGATGCCTCTTAAGTCTATTTACTAAGCACAAAAATTTAATATTCTAATCTAGATTTTAACTGAAATTGTTACTTCACAGTCATGTTTGGAACATCTTCCTATGGACTTCATCCCTCAAAAGTGGGCTGTCCTCAAGGTTTCCTTTATTGCCTTTCTGCTACATACTCTTATTTCACCTCAAAGGTAATACAGTGTATTGAAGTCAAGATAGGTCTTTGTTTTGTGAAGGGATTTTTTTTCCC
>PVJA010019764.1:0-37942 GCA_004027025.1 Myocastor coypus
AAAAAATTCTTAAAAAAAAAAAAAAAAAAAAACAAAGTCCTTGTTGACACAGAACACTGCTGTAAGGAATGAGCTTGTATGTACATGGGGTCCTTCAACAGAGGCCTTGTAGAGAAGCCAGCTACCCATGCCATGTGAATAGGGCAAAGGAAGCTAGGTCAATAGAAAATTAAGCTATTTGTTAGGCACTGATGAAGTTCCCAGTAAGAACAGAATATTTTTGAGACCAAGCAACCAGGCCCAGTGTGTCCAGTATGGAAAAGTGGTGCAGAACTCCCTGCAGAGAGACAAGAGGCACGACCTGCCCAGCTGATCCAAGAGCAGACATCTTGCCAGAGTGGCACAGCAGATTTGCCTCCAAGGGCTGTAACAGGAAGAAGTGAAGCTCAGAAGCTAGACCCAAGCCACATCCACCTGGAAGACTTTGAATTTGGTAAATCCAGACTTAGTGCTATGGTAAGAACTCTACCAAAGCTCTAAACCAGAAGTCAGAAGGCACGGCTATATAAAACGACAAAGGAAGGAGCAAAATGCGCTCTCAGGCCCCAAGCCTACCCAGAATAAATACAGAAGACAATAGCATAGAAGACATTGGAAATCACACACCTGAAATCTCTGAAATTATAGCATCTGAAGTAAAGAAACAACTGCAGAAAGGCATAGAGGAAATCAGAGCAGAAATAATTTCTGAAGTAAAAAAAGGAAACAATACCTACAATAAAAGATGTGCTAAGAACGTTTAAAGACAATGATATGAAATAGAGAATAGAAAAATGATGGAATCCTTGAATGAACAATATAGGAAAGTAATAGAATGTATGAACCAGACTCAAAGTGCTATACAGAAAATTAAAACCTCAATCACAACTTGACAAAAGTGTTTCAGTGAAGGTGAAAATAGACTTTCAGACCTTAAAGACACCATTGCAGCTATTGAAGAGGTAAGAAAAAATCTAATAACAACTAGAATGCAAGAAAAATAATTCAACATCAATAAGATGATGCAAAGATGAGCAATATAAGATTAACAGGCATCAATCAGAAAGAAGGAGTCTGTACAAATGATATAAAAAGAATATGGGAAAAAGTAATAGCAGAAAACTTCCCAAATATTGGGAAATAATTTGACATTCAAATAACTGAAGCATATAGAACTTCATATAACATCAACCCAATTAAAACCACACCCAGACTTATAATAATCTAGATTGCAGTAATTCAGCACAGGAACAGTATAATAAAAGCTGCCAGAGAAAAGAAACTGATTACATTTAAAGGAAAACCCATTAGAATAATGGCAGGTTTCTCTTTACAAACCATCAAGTCAAGAAGAGCATGGAGCAAAGTACTTCAAGTCTTGCAAGAAAACAAATTCCAGCTTAGACTGTTATACCCCGAAAAACTCTCTTTCAAGTTCAATGGAGAAATGAAATACTTCCAGGACAAAGAACAACTAAAGAATTTCATTATGACAAAGCCAACCCTGCATAGTTTACTAAAAGATATTCTAGAGAAGGATCAAAATGACTAGAACTCCATGAAGGAGAATGGAAAGAACCCAAAAAATAGGGCAAATAATTAAACACAGGAGAAAAAAGAGGTATACAAAAGCAGTCTTTCAACTATTTTTTTATATACAGCAGCAGAATATGCCCATGAGCATATTCTGCAAATGGACTTCTCCTGTACCCTATGGGTCATGATTCTGTCTGGGGGTTTACCTGTAAAGGGTGGATATCAAAGAAATAGCAGTAGCTCAGTCCCACAAGTGACACCTGGCCACCAGTAAGCATCATGGACACAGTCCATGTACATGACATACTAGAACTTTGTGTGATATCCTGTCCCCACAATGTTAGAAATTCTGGTCATATATTTGCAATTTCAGTATTTATGCTATGTTTTATTCTTAGTAATTCTTTATGATCATGGAAACTTTTTCTTAGTTGATATCTTTGTATATATTCACCTATTCAAATACTATGCAAGTACTCTGAATGGATTATAGATTTGTAATATGATACACAAATTCTGGCCTCTAAATTGTACTCACAATTTGATTTGAATTTTGTAATATTGTTTTGAAATACTTAATTTTAATTAATCAATATTTAATTAATTTTCTGAATATTGTTTAATTATACTTTTTGTTTTAGGATTCATGCTGTATCTGACTTACAATCAACTTATAAGACATGGTATGATAGTTTTCCTAATATTAGAAACTTTAAAAAGAAAAAAATTATATAGGTATGCAAAAGGATACATATATATGTATATATATGTATATATATATATATATATATATATATATATATATGATAGGTATATAGCTACTTTGTCTTAGTTCATTGAGAAAAAAAAGTTTGTAGCAATACTGTTTAGACAAGAAAAAAAAATAACCCCCCACAAAATGTACAATAAATATTATAAAATGGGAAAAAACTTCAAAAGGAAAGAGAAACCTGGGTGAGAGAATGGAGGAAGGAAGGAAAAATATAGATATAAATATAGATGATGCAGATATAGAGATAGAGAGATAGAAAGAGAGAAACAAGATAGTTTTATGCTAACAATTTCTCTTAGCTCATTGAAAAGAAAGACTTATGCTAATATTGTTTGGATAATTAAATGCCAATATCATGTACTCTAAAGAAAACAGTACAGGGCCCGGCTGGATGGCTCAGTGGTCTAAAGCGCCTGCTTGGGAAAGCTTGGGTGGCTTCAGGGACTGCGGTTCGATCCCCGGCACCACATGCTGCGCCAGTCCTGCCCTCGGGACAGGCTGAGCTGGCCATAAAAAAAAAAAAAAAAAAAAAAAAAAAAAAAAAAAAAAAGAAAACAGTACAAAGGTATTAACCATTGTTATTCTCCTATTATCTTGTTTTGAAATTTTATTTTTCATTTAAAAGTAAAAAATGAAATTAAAAAGAATATTTTTGATCATACAAAAGAGAACCAGAGACCCAAAACAACAGTGTGTTCACAACAGAAAGAAGACTAGAAATTAAATAGAAATAGAAATTGAATATAATACAAAAATCTAGGGACTATAAAATGGAAAGTTGAAAAAAATAACCACAAAAAATTCTGTATAAAAATAAAAGCATTTAAAGATTAAAAGAAAACAGTAAGGTGGATAAAAAGATTAACATCTTCTGCATTATACTAGAGCTAAATTCCACTAACCCTACTGCATTATTGGTAAAGCAATAGCCTGATAGCAAATCTGACAGTCATTATATATGAATGGCTTGTACAAAAAGAAATGGGGAAGAACTTCTGACCTCTAGAATTGCAACATAATAAATCTGTGTTGTTTTATGGTACTTAAAAATATCAATAACTCTTACATATATAAAAAGAGGCTCAGCTTTATTCATAATAAGAAATATAAATCAAAGCTGAGAGGTAGCATTTTCTACTTGGACGGTTAGTAATCACAAGTGCCTGTTATAAAAAGGAGTTTGGATCTGGACATGGTGGCTCACCTCTAGTTTCCTAGCAGCCTGGGAGGCTGACACAGGACTATTACAGGCGGGAGAGCAGTGTGGGCAGCTTATCATTTAGCAAAAGTGTGCTTCAAACTGCATAAAAGCTGAGGATGTATCTTAGTGTGAAAGCCCAGAACAAATCGGTTTGGCTCCTTCTGCTCTTCTCCCTGGTGCCCTTTAGCTCCGAGACACCACAGTGGGAAAGCCTTCACAAGATGCTCTTTGTGTTTACAGCCTCCAGAATAATGAGTCAATAAATATCTCCTTGCTATAAATTACTGATTCTCAGGTATTCCATCATACAAATGGAAAGCAGACTAACATAGGAAGCTTAGATTTTAATTCTAGATATGAATTTATGGTCATTTTCCTGTGTGTCTTAGATTTTTAACTTTACAAGCTCACAAAAGAACATGTTCCTGTAATACCTGTTCAAATTAACTATCTAGTTAGATCTAAATGAAATAGGATAAAAAGTAAAAGCTCATAAAATGCAAATATAAAAACTATAGTTTATAATCTTCAATGGACTGTTTCATCTGGGAAAACATAAATGTTCAGGAAAGACTTGACTTTCAGATTTGGGTGACGTCGCAGATAAAAAGTTGCAATATTTAAATTAGATTGCTCTGTTAAAATATGTTGATGCAACAGATCAAATGTTACAACAATGTATTAAGCATTGAAATGAAATGAAGGTACAATGTTTCATTTTATAATGAAAGCAATGGTTACAGCAATCCCAAAAGCCAGTGTGCTTTCACTTCTGGACATTCAGTAAATTCCATGAAAACAAACAAACAAACAAAAGAATAGAATATTGTCTAGAATATTTCTGTCAATGAATTATTAATTTCAATTTTGTGTTTTATTAAACAATGAGCACTTTAAAAATCATAAAATAAAGTATTGAGGTTTTAGTATCTGTCTGTTAAAAACATCCAAAATTTTAACATGGACTGGTTTTTGGTGTCAAAAGTATAAAAGAAAGTATCAGAAATACATTACTATGCCAACTACAATGAAAATTCTAATCCTACACTACAGAAGTTAATAATCTTCACTTATCACACCCACGACAGTCTGCACACACAACAGTATGTTCCATACATAAGTATTGCTTATACTAACAACACACATTTTGATTTCTTAGCCTTTTTGTAGAACATACTTGATATTTCAGTGGTCTTGTTTAGTTAGGAGGTTCTTATTATATTATGCAATGTGTAATTAAGAATGTAAATGCCAATGAAATTATTAAGTTCTTATATGTATTGTGCATTTAGAGTAGTCATCAACATTTAAACATCAGCTGTGTACTTCCTTACAAAACCTAAAAAATAACACCAGAAATAAATTCGTAAGTGAACTACAATAAAAATGTCAATAAACTCTACCACAAAAATAAGCTTCACTTCAACTGTCATACTCAAGACAGTCTTCACACACGACAACTTCATTTCCATGCCTATGTCCTGTTTATGCGGACAGCATGTGCTTAGCTTTCCTTTCCTATGTGGGAGTTGTGTTGCTCTTTTGTCAGGAGCTTCCTACTTTATTGTACAATATCCACTTAGCTGGGAAATAATGATATCAATAAAATATAATGCCAAATATGTAATGAGTACTTCGTTTACACATCAACATATCAGCTGCTTATTTGCTTAGAAAACCTAAAAGATACATAAATAATAAAAAGCTATATGAACTACAGTATAAACACGAACAGAAGTCTATCACAAAAACAAGCTTTGCTTCAACTACCACACACAGGCAGTTGTATTGCTTACACTGATAGCATAAATATTTCCTTTCCAGTCTTTTGTAGGGCATAGCTGATAATTTTTGTGTTCTTATTGCTCAAGGAGGTCTTTGTGATACTGCACCTGTATCTTCACCTGTTCACCTCTCCAGTATTTTCCACAATTTTTTTGTGTGTAGTTTCCTAGATAGAAACGCTTTTTCTTCTGCTGCAAATGATCTTTTCTGTGCTCCAGTCTCAAGACTCTAATAAAATTTAACTCATTTTCTTCATAAATGATGAAACTGTTTATGCTGTAAATGTTTGGGATTCAGCAAAACACAACCACTGGCCAATACTTTGTGTTTCAAGTGGCACCATAGGTGCTGCATAGTTTATCAATAATATCTACTCCACATTTGGTTTTGTTGTTGAAAGTTTCCTTCTAAGCTGCCATTTTGTCAAGGTTTCCCTGTCAATATCTCCATCATGGGAAAATGTTGACATCAGTAGTACCAGTTCGTTTTTCTTTGTCATATAAGAGGCCAATGTTTTATCTTTCAGGAATCCACAAATTGCACTATACAATTCTCTGTTTGAAAGGGCAACATTTCATTTGGAATTTCTGCTTTGTTCCTGTATACAGCACCTGACATAGCCAAGTTGTGTTCTATTAGCAAATGTAACATCAAGTAGGAACTGATAAAACAAGGCTTGAATGTCAATCCTGATGAGTTTACTGAGAAGAGAGCAACAAGTCTGTTCACAACATCATTTGGTTTATTGCTATATGAATAAGGACCTGATGGCTGAATTCCAGCATAAATGTCAAAACTGAGAACATAGTAAGTCTTTGTATCTACATTTTTATGCTATATTTTGACTCACTGCTTTTCCATGAGTCTTTTACAGTGTTGTGAGCACTTTGAGAAATCTGTGGTAAGTAAAGCAAACCTATGAATACTTTAAGTTCAGCTAGTATCATAATAAATATATTTCTAACATGGCTATTGGTGCCTATAGAACCTTTTACTTTCTCTAAGGTTTTCTGTATTTCACAGCATCTTATAGCATTTTACCCATTATGATTTCCAATGCAGAATGGCAGTGGTGGCATTCTTTTCGATGTTCCATCCCTGCTGAAACTTCACTATATTTTCAGACCCAGTTGTTATATTAGATTATTCCATTTGGTTCTGTGGCCAATTTGTAATATTTGAACTTGCCAAACATGGACTCACATTGCTGTTTTCCTCATCATATGAATCAAGGAGGTGTGCATTCCCTACGTCTGTATCAGTTGATTTTTGTTCCATTTGACTGTCACCAAAACTTTGGATGACATGGCAAACAGCTAAATCATCATCATCATAGTCATCATTACTATCACCCTCATCATCATCCATCCATACCACTCTTCATTACGAAAGCATTTATTTTACCATAATGGAACATTTTCATCATCCATGCATGAATAACATCATGGTTCACTTTGATATCCTACAAAACTCACAAATCTTGTTTTTTATGTGCATTGTACTGATTTGGGCTACTTCTACCAAAAAATTTAAAAGAAAACCTTTTCTTTTAACTAATTCTGGAGTGGTGTGAGTCTCCTGAACCCTCTGTGATGCTAGGATAAACATATGCAAAATCAGTTGGATGGGCATAAAGGTGCTGCATAAATCTTATTTTGACACTTTTGCATATGTGCACATTCCCTGCCATTTGTCATACCAAGGCAGTAAACACATAAATTGTTTCCTGTATGCCACAGAGAAAATGCTGAGATGCATATCTGGCTATTACAATTCCAAAGTAAAAACATATAGTGCAAAAGCAAAGGATGGGTCCCACAGCCAACCTTATGTTTGGAAGGATGTAGTAACTAGGAGGATATTATTTTGGCTTTACTTATAGTCACAGAAAATATATACTACTGACTGTATCTTTAAAACCTATGTGCTAATGATTGTTTTTTCTTCTGTTTAATTTTGTTTGCTTTAAGAACAAACACAATATTACACATTGGAATCAGGGATCTGTAGGGAGCCACTGAACTGGCAACTAATCACATGTGCAGGGGCAAGGCCAGACCTATTCCAGAACAAACAGCTCCTGAGGTAGTCTAAGCAATTGGTTGCTAGGCAAAAAGGATATCACATGGCATCAGGCTACCGAATGAATAAATAAAAGCACTATGGAGGTGGAGCAGTTCTTTTCTCCTCATCTGAAGAGAGAGCGCTTCACTTGATCTTAGCTTTTTGTCTCTTATCTTTATTTTTCCATCCTCCCCTGAGAATTTTAAGAGCTATACTTGACATGGCAGGAAGTCCCTTACAAAATCAAGATAATAAAACAACTAAATGCTCCTTAAGTTATATATTGGCTTTATACCTTAATAAATCACTTAAAATATTAAAAATATAATGCAGTATACATGAGACAGTAATTTCAATAAATGATCACATAACCCATTGCAGCAAAACAGATACTCCTACATATAAAAATCATTTATATTACTTATACACTGATAGTGAAAAGATAAAAGGAAGAAAAAACAGAAACAAAAATTCTCCTAAAACTCTGAACATTGGGAAAGCAGAAAAATTCTAATTGTCGTTTGTGGTAGTTGATACGCTGTGATGGGCTGGGCTGGTTCTGGGCTGTGGTGGCTCCATCCTGCTGGATGTAGAGGACCTGCCCTGGGATGTGATTGGTTCTACTCTAGGGCCAGAGGGGCCACCCCAGAGTGACTCAGCACAAAAAATATATAAAAAGAGTTGAGGAAGACTTTGTGTGATGAGCCCCCCCTGGCCCTGACCTGGCTGCTTCCTGCCTGGCCCAGCTCAGCCCTGCTGCCTTGGAGAAGTCCTTCAGAGCAGGCACAACACTTTGGAGGCACAAAATTTGGAAGAGAACTAAGACAGCATTAGTAAGCTATATATAGTTAAGCAACACAATCTTCTGATGTCACAGTTAGAGGTGATGCAATTAGTTTTGGGATTATTATTAATATCAAATTGGACATTCTTTTTTCAAGTCAAGGTAAAAGTTTCAACAATGACAACAGAAACAGAGTTAGTCTACCGTTGCTTCAATAGGCTGAGAGAAGAATTGGTATTCCAAAGCACTTGCCATCTGTTCAGACACAGTAGTTAGAGTGGGAAGGAAAAATTGTGAAATATGAGAGGACACTTTGAAATCACTGGACATAGTAACAGAGTGTTGAGATATTGAGCACTCTGAAAAGGGCATGATTAAGAATGTCACTCCCAAACCTCACAAGCTTTTATAACACACCGATCTTTCAATAATATTAGAAAGGCAATTGTCAAGAGATTGGTATGAACATAATACTGTTAATTTTTAATTATGGCATAATAATTTTTAATTATGGTATAATAATCATTTTTTAATTTTTAATCATTTTTTAATAATCATAAGTTTAAGTATTTTTACAATTAAACTAATGAGAAATTTACCTTGCAGAACTTGACTTCTGCCTCTAAATGATGAATATATTGAGACTGGTCATTAATAATAGGAACAAGGTTATGCACAGTAGGTATACTGGTTTCCTCACATTCCGATGACCTCTAAAGATAAAAAAAGCCAAATCAAGCATGTTTGGATTTACCAACTAATCTCTACACTCAATACAGCAGAGATGTACCATAAATAGAGAATATATCACAATGTAGCCAATAGTATTCGTTTCTCTAGTCTGTAACTTCCACAAATGTACAAGACCCAGGGATATAAATACCATTTTTAAAGACAAAGTGAAAACAATTATTAAAAGCAGATGGCAAATGGAAAGATGCTGGAGTGGCATAAATGGATTGGAATGAGTACTCTATTTGAACTATCTGACAATGTGATGTCCCTTTAATAATTCTGAAATAAAGTAGCCCAACTCTAAGAAACTGTCATGGAAAAAAGACTGCTAGCTGAAATCACAAATACTGCAGATCAGTTCCTTAAAAAAGAGACTCAAGCATCTGATGCCAAACGTGTGTCTATGACATAATATTCCATCTCAAAAGCATTCACTGAAAAAATGTTTTGCTTTGTGTCTTGTTTTTGACACTAGCACTCCAGGGATTTTGAAAGTATGTTGATCTGAAGTCCAGAACTGGCAACACTAATACTTTAAAGCAGAGACATACATAACTTAGTAACTAACAACACTGAAGATCCCAATGTAGAGATTCCAGAAAAAGCTCTAATGGTATTTAGCTTTGAAGCATGTCTGGGAATTATTTTCGGTGTATAATTTTCCTTATCTTATAATGACTGTGAAATGGCTTATAAAATTATATATTATACCATGATTTTTTAAGTGAAAATCTAAAGAAGGGGAAAATGAGAGTAAATAAATTAAACCAAGAAGAAAGCTTGAGACAAAACAGTCTCTGTTTCTTAGTCAGTCTGTTTCTTAATCATTCTGCTTATCAGTTGCACAGAAATTCTAAACAATAAATACCAACTCCATTGCAAAATAAATACATTTTTATTTTTGATATAATTCAGAAATTTAAAAAGTAGAGTAACTTTATTAAAATTTTTTTTAAAAATTACTTCTTTTTTGCAGTACTAATGATGAAACCCAGAGCCCATAGTGCTGAGCTATAAACCAACAACAATTTAATTTTAATTAAATGAACCACCTATGCTGAGTATAAAGCATTAACCACAATCATTTCACATTAATAGAAATGATTGTCTAAGAGGTAGACAAACACAGTCAAGCTTCATTGCTATGGGTTCTACATCAAAGATTTCAACTAATTATGGACCAAAAAATTTGAAAAAAACCTATGTAGAGACATTTTTAAAAATCATCATTTCCTAAGCAATATAGTATCATTGCTTAGGGATACTGAAATAGCCTATATATTGTATTAGGTGTCATAAGTAATCTAGAGATGATTTAAAGTATATAGGAATGTGTAGATAGGTTACATGCAAGTATTATGTCCTTTTATATAAGGGACTTGAGCATAGTGGGTTCTGGAACAAATTCCCATGTACACTGAGAGGTAAATGTGTTACTATGTGTATACAGCCAGCAAGTCAATGTGAAAAATAAAGGCATTAAAGCTAATACTGTGTGGAAAATGTTGACAAATAGCTGGCACATACTTTGACATTCTATCAAAGGTTTATCATTATTTGGATAGTCACATATTAAAATAATGCCCAGATATATTTTCCATTTTAGAAATGATTCACTGTCACTCTCAATACACCCACATATTTCTATGTCTCATACTGGTTATAATGTGCATTTTACAGGTACAATCTTTAAAAGCTACTTATTATTATTAAAGCTTATAACCATTACATGTAGCCAGTACACACTTAGAATTTAAGCTCCATTCTTTTACATATCTTCCTAAAAATAGATCTGTGCAGTTACAAAGTACAGAAGACACTACATGTATACTAATGAATTCTCTTAAAGAGAATTCTGATTCAGTAAGCTCCATAACATCACTGTTCAGTTTTATCTTTAAAATGCTAATAGGCATGCATGCAAATTCAACGGGTACAGCAACTTTATCTAGCAGACTGGAAGGCATACCACCCTCTGTGTGCATAAGAGCATTCGATAAACCAGATCTCAATAGCAATAAATTCTTTGAATGATGCAATATTTTGTTAAAAATTATAATCTGTATCTACAAATATTGAATATGTATATTTTTGTACTTTTCTATAAAGTAGGAATTAATCATAATAGTATGTGTCAGGTTGGAGATAAATGCTAATACATAGTACCATTATGACATTCCAACTGTAATTAAGTGAAGTGATAGGTCTCCACAGTTTCCAGCAGGTAGCAGGTATTCAGTTATCACATACATTGATTTTGATGCAGTGATACATATTTGTGTCACAGTTCGTAAGTTTCTAAAAAGATTCTAAGTATATAATCTTACTGTATTCTATGTATATAATTCTACATGTAAAATCTTATAAAATTCCTATAAGATAAGCCCAAGTCTTTCTGGGTAGTATATTAATAGGCCCTATTTAAATTTGAGGCCCAGTCTGTTATTCTGACCTAGTTCAGAGTTCTAGCCCTTACATCTATCCCAGCCTTTAGTATATTAAATGCTTTAATCAAGAATACTATACTAGGGCTGACGACATAGCTCAGAGGAGTAAGTGGCTACTTAGGCAAGCACAGGAACCAGGGTTCAATCCCTGGCACCACATGCCAGGCCAGCCCCAACCGCAGAGCAGGCTGAGCCAGTCAGAGTCCAGTTGTGGTGGCATATGCCTATAATCCCAGCGCTGGGGAGGCTGAAAGCAGGAGGATCACTATGAGTCTGAGCTGCATAGTGAAAGCCTATAAGAACCAAATACATTAAAATAAATATATTGTCCCTTCTGTATATTTTCAACAGTTGTAAAATAATTTTTGCTGACATTTTAAAATGAATAACAAATTAAGCATAACGAATTAAAAGTCAAATTAAACATATATTCCTTTTGAAGTAGAAGTCTTTTCTTCATTCAAAATAGTCAGAGAGTTAAATAAGTTCTTCAAATAATTTCTATTATTTACATCTTCTAAATTGTCTACAGCACACACTACAAAACACACTTAGGAAAGTAACGCTCTACCTACCGAAGGGGACATTTTTTGTCTTCTGGATGGAGATATCTCATTTTCCTTACTTGCTTGTTGACGCAACAGAGCTTTGAGCTGATTAACTATGAAGAATAAACACATGTGTTTATTAACCCTGATTGAAATTCTTGGTTTATGATAGAGTTCAAATATGAAATGTCCCTAAAGGCCCATGTGTCAATCAATGGCTTAGTCCATGGCTTACAGGACTAGAAGACTGTAGGATTTTTAAGACATATGCCCCTGTGGGTGTTGAGGCTAGGGAAAGTTTCCACTTGATTTGCTCTGGGATCTTCCTTGGTGATTGGTGCGGCATACCTCTAGGTCCATCTGGGTGGGAGAGGTCTATGTCTGCTCCCTCATCCCTTCCGCCCTGCTCCCCAGCCACCATGAACTAAGGAGCTTTGTTCTGCTGTGCCCTGCTGCCATGGTGTTTCTGAGCCAGCTGATCATGTATGAAAAAACATCAGCAAATTAAACCTCTCTTGTGCCAGCAAGATGGCTCAGCGGTCTAAAGTGACTGCTTAGGCAAGCTTAGGCAACTGCAGGGACCACGTTTTGATCCCTTGCACCACATGCTGCCAGCCTCACCCACAGGGCAGGCTGAACCAGCCATAATTAAAAAAACGAAAAAACTCTTTGGAGGCACTCAGATTTATATTTCAGCCATAAGAAAGCTTATTAACATAGAAAAGAGGCCTCTCAAGGGTTGAACAAGACCCTGGCCTCTTCTTTCTCTGTTTCACTTCCTGGCCACTGACAAGTAGGTTTTGCTCCACCAGCACTTTTAGCATGATGTGCTGTCTCACCAGAAGTCCAAGGCAAAGGGCTAGTGCACTGTGAAATGAGACTTTAAAAACTCTGAATCTAAACTAACCTTTTAAAGTTAATCTATGTTGGATATTTTTTATAGTGACAGCAAAGAATGTAGTATGGTTCATCTTCACCTATCCTATGCTAACTAACAAATATTTCTTAAAGTTCTACTAGGTATGAAGAAATTGACTGGGGATAGAATAAAAAGAAATCCTACCGTCTAAGAACTAAGAATTATCTAGGGCTCATGGAGCACACTTAGAATCCCAACACTGTGACGCTAAGGAAGGAGAATCACAGGTTTGAGCCCAGCCTAGACGCCTTAGGAATGTAGTAAGAGCTTGTCTCAAAATAGAAAAACTAACCTAGAAAAAAAGGGTAGGACTGACATTTGTACTCACCGGCATGGCTATGCTGAAGTTCCTGCCAGGCTGTCTCAGTGTCCTCATGTCCCACATTGATGCTAAAGGAAGGATCCAGTGCTTCTTCCTCAACGGAATCATCACCTTCTTTCAGGGCACATTTTAATTGGTGAATGCTTCTACTGGCTCGCTCTGCAACAAAAACCTGGTGAAACTCAGAGCCAACAAACATGAGCAATCACAGGACACTTGCTCAACAAGACATTCTCAGAAGAGGAATCTGCTGTTTCTGGCTTTATAAAAGTAGAGTTCTGTTTCCAGCTTGCTGGGTGGCGACTGTGCCAGAAGAAGGGACAGAGGACTAAGCTTAAGGGTTAGGGGTTAGATGTGATGATCTGGAAGGTTCCTGTCACTACAATTGCTGAGTTCTTTTTTTTTTTAATTATTATTATTATTATTTTATTTATTTATTTATTTTTTTATGCTGGGGATAGAATCCAGGAACTCATGCATGCTAGGTGAGTGCTCCAGCACTGAGTACCACCAGCAAAGAAGATTGAAGAGCAGAACTCTCCTTGCCTTCAAGCAATGACCAACTCAGGGATATGCTGTCCTTTCTCTCTGCTTACATGTCTCTTGTCTTGCCTAGAGGCACAGAGTAAGTAGACAAAACCCGCCTGAGGGATTCACTCATGTTAATATCTAGCCTAGAGAGGCCTCATTCTCCCTGAGGAGACCCCTGCCCCATCGGGAAACACTGAAATGCCTAGTCTAGGGCCAGCCAGATAGTTCAGTGGATTAAAGCACCTGCTTAGGCAGATGCAGGGACTAGGGTGTGATCCCTGGTGTGACATGCCCACACTGCCCCTGGGGCATGCTGAGACAGCCACGGAGACTGGGTGTGGTGGTGGGCAACTGTAATCCTAGCACTTGGGAGGCTGAAAACAGGAGGATCACTGTGAGGCCAAGCTGTGAAATGAGACCCTGTAGATCCTGTACTAAATACAAAGAAAGAAAGAAAGAAAGAAAGAAAGAAAGAAAGAAAGAAAGAAAGAAAGAAAGAAAGAAAGAAAGAAATGCCTGGCCTAGTTTTGATCAAGATTTAAATAGCTAAAGCACTGATGGTGGCAGTTCCTATTTTACAGACCTCCTTATCCACTAACGGCTGACCATATTTCATGTACTGATTCATGGTTAGCATGACTGAGACTTCTAGAATTGAGACTCAAACTAATTAACGTATATACATGAAGTATGGTGGAAAATTTATTCAATTTTTTTTTAAATGTATTATAGTAAAAGCCATAATGTCATTCATTTGCCTTAGAAATACCCTACCTTGCCTAGAGTACACTTATTCCATTGGACATTCCACTTCCTGAAACAGTTCCCAAAGTCCTCTTTGGTATGTTTAGATGCACTGTTGTCCTGAAATGATTCAAAATGTTTACCTATTGTGGTCACCTTGACTTCCGAAAAAGCCGATAGCCACACAGTGCCGCATCTAGTAAATAAGGTGGAAGAAGACGCACCAGAATAATGTTCCCACAAGCCTGTCTCTCCAGCGGATGGTACTCAGCAGCAACTCTCACCCTACTTTGATCACATGGCATGACACTCAAGAAAGAGGACTCATAGAATTGCTTCAGAAAGTGGCAAGAATGATGAAGTAAGTATGTGAAGCAAGAAGTATTTTAAGGGGGAATTAATGGAAATGTGACTTTTAATAAATTTTTAAACATTTACTGTACTTTTGGATCCCTAAAGGAAGGTTTTGTTTGGTTTACTTTCCACTTTTGTATTGGGGATTGAACTCAGTGCTTTCCCATTGAGCTATGTTCCTGGTCCTTTTTAAAATATATTTTTATTTTGCGACAGTATTATTAAATTGGCCATACTGGGTTCAAATTTGTAATCCTTCCTTAGCCTCCTGGAGTACTGGGATTGTGATCAAAATGAAGTATTTTAAGATATACTTCTGTGAGATAGCTCATTCTTAAAAATAGCTTCACAGACGGTGCCTCAATTTCTTCTCTCTTAGTTTGATAATGATTAGGCCTATAATTTGCATTAATCAATAGAAAGCCATGAAAGATACGTCACGTGGGACCCAGACATCATTTTTAAAGGCCTAGTAACTTCAGTTTCTTCTATTTTGAAATGCTTAATTTTAGCTGGTCACTCTGCTGGAGAGACCTGTGAGGAGTCCTGAGACTACATGGAAAGAACAGAGGCCCCTTGCAGCCTCCACTCTTCCTGTTCCCATTCCAACAGTTCTGGGTAGCCTCCAGAGGACTCCAGCACCAAGGGCCATTTATGTGCAATGGCAGGAAAAAAACCGGATTGATTAACCAAACATATATGGGAATATATGTACATATATTCTATTATATATATTCTATGTATATAGAATATATATATATATGTATATATATAGAATATATATAGAATATATATATATATATATATATATATATATATATTTTCTATTTTCTTCAAGCTCATAATTTAAAAAAACTCACAACAGGTGGCCAAAAATATAGCTCAGTAGAAAGATATTCCATATTATAAGATATTTAACATACATTATAATAACTCATGTTCTACCTTTATTAAAACAAAGAGACCAGGTCTTTCATGTCTGAGTTAAACAATTAAATTCTATTATTTTGACTATACAAGAGACCCACTGAATTCATCACTATATTTTTGTCTAAACCAAACCTATTTCCACACATATCTGTTTCTGACACAAACTAAGTGTTAATTGCTCTCCAGGCCTGGTTTCCTCTTACTCATCATGAGTGTAAGGAAATCCAGATAAGATGCATTCCTGGTTTTTGCAATAGAAACAACAGTAATAGTTTTGCAATAACTCAGCTCTCTCTCTCTCTCTCTCTCTCTCTCTCTCTCTCTCTCTCTCTCTCTCTTTTCTTTCTTCCTTCCTTCCTCACAGGCTCTCACTACGCAGCTCCTCCAGTTTTCCACCTTCACAACTCTGGCATTCCACACATGTGCCACCATGACCAGACTGTCACCAGCTCAGCAAGCCCCAGGGTGGATGCAGCATGTGGTACAGGGAATGGAACTCTAGTCCCTGTGCTTGCCTAAGCAGCTATCTCACTGGCGCAACTCAGCGTTTTCTAAAGAGATTTGTCAATGGGAAAGGAATATCAGAGCGTTAGATGATAAGCAATTTAATTCTCAGGGCTTCTGATTTATGTGCTTAAATCTATGTATAAAGCACTTGCCTTTATTGCATCCATTAGAAAGGAAACAAAGGGTTTGACTAACATTAAAAGTGCACTCCATACAGCTATCAAATGACTTTACCTCTAAATGATGGATAATTATTTATTTATATCTAGTTTGACTAAAAGCTAATAGGCTATATTAGGAAAAATAAACCTGAAATAAAAACTGAATAATTGAAAAATCCCTATAATTACAGTTTTTTCATCATAATATAAAATAGCATTTTAGGAGCTATTTTAGTACTTTTTCTAATATTCTTAATCTTTTGGAATTCTTAAAGAATATTAGATATTCTACAACACAGAGTATTTTTTTATTAAGGTGCAATAAGGAAAGAATATTATATGAATACTGAACTTAATAACCATCCCAAAGAACAGTGGCACACAGGCTTTGGTCTCTGTTTTGTGTTGTTCTAGTAATTGATGCAATTACTAGTGTCAGAGAAGAGGAGAAGGAATTTGTAAGAATAAGGCCTGAAACCTAGGATCATGGAGGTAAATGATAATTTAAAGTCATTTCAACAGATTTAAAATAACACTGAGTGTTTTTTAAATATACACATAGTAGTGTAATTATACACTAGGACAAAGAGTTAGATCTGAAGACTAACACCACTCTGATGTTTCTAGACAGATAAAACCCCATCACTCTTCAACTGGAACCACCGCAACTAAAGCCTACAAAAATTTTATTAAGAACACTACATCCTAAATGCAATTATCTGCTGCTGACACTTCAGATAGGAGGAGTTCCTATTCCACTGTTAATGCAGAACAGCTTAACAGAAAGAACACTCATTTCCTCTTTCTTCCTCAGAGGACAGTAGGGGATTTCAGAATGATCCATCTTCCTATCATCTTTCCAGCATCAACCATGGGCTGGATGTAAACTCAATTATGAATATGAATACAAACAACTTCTGAGCCCTACAGATCACATGAACATAATGTAAGCAAATAACATTTCTGCTAGCCTGCTATCCAAGCATTAAAATCTGTACAGTGAGCAGTTGAAAGCTTTCTGACCTAATGACTGCTGACAAATTTCGGTCTCTCTCACTTATTTTCCCAATCTAGTTTTCCTATGCCCTTTGTTCTAACTCCCAGCCCATTCTTGAGTTTCTCTTCATCAAGTTGTTTCTGAATAATATAAAAAAGGTATATCTGAACAATATGCAAGTATGTCTCCATCCAGACAGGATATTATGGTTTAGACTTCCAATGTCTCCCAAAAGGCCTTGTGTTGAAAGCTTGATCACTGAAGTAGCAGTGTCCCCAAGTGGAGTGTAGAGGGATGATGGGATCACAAGAAGCATGATCATCCAGGGAATCCAAGCTGAAAAGGCTATTGGGGGATGGGAACAAGTTCCAGGAAGTAGGTCACTTGGGGGCTTGCTTCTGAAAGATCTGTCTTGTCCTCCACTAATTCCTTCCTGGCTTTCTCACTCTCCTTCCCAGAGGCCATGGACTGAACATCCTCTTCTGCCAGTACTTCCACCGCCATGAGATTATGTCTCATCCCAGGCACCTAACAATGGAGCCAGCTGATCACTGAGTAAAATCTTGGAAATTGGAGGCCCAAGTAGACCTTTTCGCCTTTGTTATTCTCAGGTGCTTCATCACACAATGGAAAGCTGCATAAGAGAAAGGATCAAAAACTATACACATATTGTGAATTATTAATTTCGACACTCTCCATCTGTCCTGGGAGATGTGAAAGCAAATTGCCTAAGTGCTACACAAAAGGAACCACCCCTGTGATGCGCCCAGCTGTCTCTGAGAAAACATGCAATGAACCAATCCCTAGGCTGAGATAAGAGATACACTGCAGAAGTTTCTGACACAGCTCAGACTAAACAAGCAGAAAAATGAAACCACAGAAAGATAAGAGAAACATGGGTCTGCCCACACTTGACTGGACTGCAGAAGATTGCTGTCACAGTTTACTATGGGACTGCCAAACAGAAAAGCAAAGTACAATCTGAAGTTAGAAAAAGCCAGCTCTGCAAACAGCAAGTGTAATAGTGAGATTAAAAGCACAGTACAGAAATGAAAAAAAAAATACTCAAAGAAAATATTTTCCTAAGATTCTAATAGCTGAAAATGAGCTATCATGGTTAACACCAGGAGTAATACACAATCTAAACATGAATGTAAACATCTTTAAGAAAGCAGGGTCTAGAAGATCAGTAATGATGTATACGAGATGGCAAATTATAGACTGGCTACATTCATTCTGAGGTATATACTTGGTGTTTCTTTCACACCTACAAGAGGATCTATGCACCTGTCATTTCCACTAATAAACAACTCCAGCTGTACTGGCGAAGCATGTTGGTAAAGCCATCAGCCAGTACAATCTGTATCTCTACTTACTCTCAAGTATGAATCTTGCATAGCAAGCACAATGAGAAAGGCCTTATTGCCTCCAGCTTATAGTGTCTCAACCTCAGGGCTACTGACATTTAGGGCCTGTTAATTCTTTGTCATAAGGGGCTGGGCAGTGCACATTTAGCAGCGTTCTTGGCTTCTGTTACTCACTAGCTGTCACTAGCACTTCCTTCCATATCCAGTTGGAATAACCAAAATATCCCCAGACATTATTAAATGGTTGCTTGGCAGAAAAATCACTGCTGGTTGAGATAAATAAAACAGGATAATGAAGTCTTGCAAAGATTCTTCTCATCATATTTACATTATTGCATTGTGACTTTGCCTGCCTCTGGAAAAATATGGGTAGGGCAGTTTTTCCATAGTCATGTTGGTGACCAGGACACAACCTGAGATCTTTACTGTCAGGATGGACTACTTCTAATATAGATAAGCAAGAAGGTGTTATATTTACTGTAACTGAGACCTCAGAATTCACATTTAGATTAATTTTGTTTCACGGTCTAAAGCATGGGACACTACTTGTTCTATTTCTTTAAATATTGCAGTAGGTTTTGATGAAGTTCCATCATAAATAAGGTTGTTGAAGTGCCTAGGTGCATTTCAAGATATCTTCTCTACAGTTGGCCTCTGAGAAGTTAGTACTAAGTAAAAGGGGGAAAAATTCTAGCCTAAATTGGAGATATGATTAAAACATAAGTCTTTGAACATTCCAAGAGAACGTAATCCATCTCAGGGTCTTGTGTTTTTCCAACTAAGAGAGTGCCCTTATCATTTCATATCGCTGAACTTCGGTTTTGGATCTAGATTATCCAATATTTTTCTGGCTGTTCAATCATTTCTTTTTCTAACTGTACCACATTAATAGTGGAAAGAGATTGCATTGTTTTATTTTTATTCTAGAAAAAGGAAGTGATAGAAGTTAAAGCTACTTTTGAAAAAGGCATAAATATATGTATAAAAGGAATACATAAAATAAACTTTTAACAATAAAATCTGGTATGTATACATACACACACATATGTGCATACACACACACACACACACACATACACATATCCAGAAAATATTTGAGAAAAGAAAATAAGTATTTTATTACTAAATCAGAGAAAAAGAACTTACTTTTTTTTTGTATTTAGGACAGGGTCTATAGGGTCTCACTATGCAGCTAGGACTCGGACAGATTATCCTGTTTTCAGCCTCCCAAGAGCTGGTGTTACAGGCCCAAACCACCAAGCCCAGTCTCAATCTTTGACTCAGCAACTCAGTGTGCCTTGGGGGCGGGGCCAATACAGCACTGGGGATAGAACCCCCGCTGCTGTGCTCTGCCTAAGCAGGTGTTTTACTCCACTGAGCTATGGGGCTGACACTATATACGTATTTTCTTAACTCTGTCAAAGATAATGATATCACTGCAGGCTAATCCACTAGCTAAAAACTAAGACCAACATAACCACTCTCCAGATACAGAATGGTTACCTGGCAAGATTCGAACATTTTTGGAGAATCTTTTCAGATTCTACACCAATCAGACACAATATAACAGAGAATGTTAACTTCATCTCTGGTTTGCTTGAACTAGACCAATTTACCAAACAAAAGGGCCTTCCCTGCATATGCTTCATTCTCATATTCACCTTCTCACTGGACCAAGTCCAACTCATTACTCTGACTTCCATAATGCAAAAATAGCCCTTATAATTTACATAGTCCAAGTGAATGTTGATGGAATAGACAAACATTGATAATCTAAGTGTCAGATAATGGTGCCCAGAAGGGGAACTAGGCTTTGGGATGTGTTATGCTTGACTTTCTTCTCAAGTAAAGGCAGGAAAAAAGAGGAGGGAGAAGCAAGAAAGACACTATTTTTATAAAAAGCAGCAAGTATGCAGTTTGGCCATAAGATTCACTTTCCCTAGTGTCTTCTGCTGACTCTGTCACACATTTTGTCATCCACTTGGTGCCTACAAGCAGTAATTCTCCACATTTATTCCTATCTTTTCTTTTTACAAATGAAACAGAAACCCAAGAACAGTTTATTAGCTTGCCTGCATTCAATCAGATTGTTATGAGCAAAGTTCGGTTCAATGACCTGGCTCCTGGATGCAGATTATCTTCTTTGACTCCCTTATACGCTTCTCCATAAATTCCAGAAGGTATCTACAAGCTGAAACATCAAAGTCTTGAAAGGAAAATGGATAACTAGTGTTCCTAATGCATATAGAAAAGAAGTTACATGTTCTGCCATATTGTTTTTTTGTTTGTTTTCATCAATCCATGCAAAAGTCAGTGGCTTAGAACTGTCAGAATAGGTGAGCCACGTATACAGGTTTTGTTAATGCCACTATATTTATTACCAACACTGTAGCAACAGATGTGACATGACTTTGTTCTTAAAGCTAGGACACTTCATTTTTAGAGATGCTTGTCCTTTCTAAAAAAAAAAAAATCACATCTTGGTATTTAAATGTGCAGAAACCCAAAACAGAATGTGAGTTGCTCATTATTTTGGCTTTTCTCATTCTTTTTGGCTACAAATTATTTTATACTTCATGGCCTTATATAATGATGCATCAAGTTTAAATTATAGGAGGGGCATTATTTGCTAACCTCCCCAGCTAAAAATACATTCTTAGCCATTCTGTGGATCTTGAATTATTGCTAACTACACAGTAAATGAAACACCTAACCATACTCCCAGGAGACTGTTGATACTACTTATGATTTATTTATTTATTTATTTTTTTTTGAAGGAAGGAAAGGTTTATTTAGCCCGCAGATACTGGAGGTTTCAGTCCATACTTGGCTGGCTCCAAAGCCTACCTATGATTTAAAAAAAAATATTTTTAAAAAATTGTTTATTTATTTTGTACAGGGTCTCACTATGCAGCTCAGAGCTGTAGTGTTCCTCCCATCTCAGCTTTCCCAGGGCTGGAATTACAGGCATATACCACCACCCCTGGCTTCAGGGCCAGAACAGCATGGGTTTTGGGGCCAACATGGCATGTGGTGCTGGGGATCAAACCCTAGTCCTTGCGCTTGCCAAGCAGGCACTCAGATCCCTCAGCTATCTTCCCAGACCTACCTCTGATTTTACATTAAACTCTGAGGTTCCCAGGACACCAAAGATATGTCCATTATTTCAATACACTGAAATCTTTTAGGTAATTTAGTGTGCAGAATAATTTTTTGAGGCAGGGTCTCACCATATAATTCAGGCTGGATCTGAACTTACTATGTAGCTTAGGTTTCAATTAACCCTCCCACCTCAAACTCCTGAGTTCTGGGATTACAAGTACGTGCCACCACACCCAGCTTGGAATAATATTATGGATTTTCTAGGGAACAAAGTCTTCTAACTTTCCTGTCATAACTCTAAGTTTGAAAAAAAAGTATTAAACATTGCTCCAATTTCTCGCCAAGTGGGTATAGGAAACCTAAAGCAAAAGAAATCCAGAACACAACCTATTTTCATGAAGGATGTGTTGGTCAATTCTAGAATTGCAAAGTAAGCTAATTTAAATCTTTAAACAATAAGCAAACAAAAAAGGAGGAATCTTTGAAAGGATCAAACGGAAGACATCTGGAAAGTGTGAGGGAAAGCATGAGGTGAGGATAGACTGTAAATAGTGCTTTATATTTCCACCATTGCGCAAGCACCATCAGATCCAGAAGAATCAAGGATTCCACTCAGGTTTTAGGTTAAAAAAGTAAACTTTAAACACTGACTCTGCTTTTCACATCTGCGCTACAAATTCTTAGTATACTATAATAGCTCAAAAAAGTTATATTTAAAATGAATAAAAGTAGAAAAGTTATAAAATCCAGAGGTACTACCATGGAAAACTATGAGGCATTTGCATTTTTATATGTTTTTTTGTTGTTGTTGTTGAACAAAAATACAATTAGTAATAGTATTAGTAACAGGTGAAAGATTGTTATGATCAAGAGAAACCAGAGTACAATATGTGGTGTTAATGATTATATGTACAGATGTGGGACAGGATTAACTACTGAGGAAAGACTACTTATAGTCTTGCATTAAGTATGAATGATGTAAACCATCCCAATAACACAATTCTGAATTAGGCAAAAATCACAGAAATAATGAAGCTCCACATATAAAATAACTTCAGAAACTTTGTTTGCTCAGAAACACAGTTTCACCTTAAAAGGAAGTGTCTTTGCTCCAAGTAATTTATATCAGCAAATTTGTATGGATATTTGCAAATATAAATTACCTTTATATTTGCAAATATAAAGGTAATTTATATTTGTAAAATGAAGAACTTCTGATTGTGCGGAAGTTCAGGATTAATTCTCTCTCAAAGCTATCACATAAACATATTTAAAAATTGCCAGGCGTGTGGTGCACGCCTGTAATCCCAGCACTCGGGAGGCTGAGGCAGGAGGATCGGTGAGAGCTCGAGACCAGCCTGGGCTACAAAAGTGAGCTCAAGGCCAGCCTGAACTCTGAACTGCATAGCAAGACCCTGTCTCAAAAAGACAAAAAAAAAAATGCTACCGCATAAATGATACTTTCTGAAAACCTATAAATTTCAGTTCATTTCATGATTTTCGATTCAGTTCAAATTATGCCTAAGTTTTTAAAAAATGTTCAACATTTTAAAAAATTTGTTGTTCTAGATGAAATGTTTTCACTTACATTTTTATCACTCTAAATAAAAATTTTAAATTAATCTAAAATGTATTAACTTTAAATGAAAATTCTTCATTCTCTAACTACTGAAAACAGTACCAATGGTATTAAATGTGTTACTATGACAATAGCTTGAAATTAATCCCTTAATTGTGTCAAAATGCCTAACTTGAAATAACTTCCAATAGTTGCATAAAGACTCAGAACAAGGCAAAAAGAAGGAAACCATTAAAAGAAATATAATGGAAAACAAAAATTTTACCAATCTAAAAAAAATTAAGTAAAATTACTCATTCTGTTGGGCACAATAATTTTCTTGCTTTCAAGTGAAAACTTATATGTGTTTTTTCTATAGGTAAGAGCTCTTGAATGCTTTATGCTGATGAAGGTGTTAAGGCTGATCTCTTAATTTTTAAAATTTTGCAGCCTGAATGCTGAGAATGTTGATAGTTTGTAACAATATGACATATATAGAATATATGTCTAGAACTAAGACATAAGTCTAGAACAGCGGTTCTCAACTTGTGGGTCGCGATCCCGGCGGGGGTTGAATGACCAAAACACAGGTGTTGCCTAAAGCCATCAGAAAAAACATATTTAAGCCCATGCTATGCCAAGGTGAAATGTTATTTATTGGAATTAGTAATAAATATTTCTCAACATATAATTAAATATTGCTTTTGTGATTAATCACTGTTTAAATTATGTTTGATTTATAGCAATGAGAATACATAACGCTTATCAGGTATTGACATTCTGAATCATAACTGTAGCAAAATTACAGTTTTGAAGTAGCCACCAAAATTATTTTTTGGTTTGGGGTCACCACAACATGAGGAACTGTATTGTGGAGTCATGGCATTGGAAAGGTTGAGAACCACTGGCTCTAGACTCATGAGAAAGCATTTTCTAACTTCCCTAAAAATAACAATAAAAAAACAAAACAACAAAACCCCTTCATTTTCCTTCAAGTACCGCCCTTGGCAGCTCAACCAGAAAAAAAAAAAAAAAAAAAAAAAATCTTTCAAGTACTACATATAAGCAGCATCTAACATTTAATGAGTGCTTATGTGCCGAATGCTGATCCTGATTCTTATTTTTTAATGAAGAAATTGGTAATTATTATCTTTCTCCCCCACAGAGTAGCAAAAAAGTATATTTACCGAATAATTTGTGGCTCTAAATTTTCATTTATAATAACCTAGAGAAATTTTATGGTACCTAATAGTATCACCAATATTTATTAAAGAATTTACAGTACTCATAGTATATATTATATATATATATATATACTGTATAAAATGTATTTCTTACTATGAGTAACAATGTTTAAAGAAGTCTGAAAATCACTGTTTCATGTGGGTTATTTCATTTGCTTATCATAATTTCCCTATAGATAATAAATACCATATCTATTATAACATGACAAGACTGATTTTCCAGAATATATATATATATATATATATATATATATATATATATATAGTCCAAGGTAACAGTCATCTCCAAGTTTGGACATCACTTCAGCAGATAATCACTCATAGGTACTATAATCAGAAAAGCTGAATTAACTAAAAATAGATAGATTTGGAAGGTAAGCATCCCTGAATTTAAGACCTGGCTCTGCCACACACCAGCTGTGTAGGCTTTGGCCTGTAACTCAACCTCACTGGACTCTGATTTTCTTGTGTAAAAGAAGACTATACTGTTTTAAGCTTAAAATTATTTATGGCACACAAATAGCAAATTGCTGTGATTAAAATTACTATTGATGCTTTCCCCTGGTCTTTCAGTCACCTTCAATTACAGACACCATACTTTGTGCAAAAAGTGTAACTTATGAATGTACTGGTTTAAACAGAAAAGTATGGAAAAGAAGCCAAGGTAGCATAGAGCTGTCCACAAGTTTCTCCTGCCACTAGTTCAGAATGATACCAAGTGATCAGGACACCTTGCTGAACCCGGAAACCACTGTGAGAACCAAAGGAAACAACGATGCTTAAGCGTGAAGAAAATTTTCATTCTCCTCAAAACCAGGGCCACACCCATCTTCTTCCTAGGCAGCCTGGCTTTAGCCTAAGTGAGGTGTGAGGAAGGGGACGTGATCTGTTCCCGCCCACTAAAGACCTGGGTACCAAGGTGCTAGCTAGCACAGAGGTTCGGAGCAACTCACCCCGGAGACTCCGTTGATACTGCCTCAGAATCTCCTCCAGGGTAGAGTTCCCTGGGGACTTCGCCATGCACAGACTCTAGGCCCAGAGATGGGAGCTATGAGGGGATCTGTCCAGATCAGTCTCTCCTAGGACAGGCCTAGCACTGAGGGGACGCTTGTCGCTTCCTGCCACCGCTGTCACAGGGGAGCCCGAAACTCCGGAATGAGCGCTTGCGGGCTCCTCCTACCTAGTGGCTCTCGCGGTGGATGGCGGGAGTTGTAGTTCACAGTCTCCCAGTCTGCAGCCTCTAACTTTCTAGCTACACTACAATTCCCAGAGAGTATTTGATTGGGCAGTTTGGCGGCCAAAGCCTGTTGCCAAGAGACAGCACTGGAGGTTCCGCCCTTTTTCCTCTAGTCCAGCCCAGCTGAGTCCCGCCTTCTTTTGCGTTGTGTGGACCACCCAGCTGACAGAAAGGGCTCACTGAAAGACTTGACGCTTCAAAATGTGCTCGTACACAGTTGACCCCTGAAGCTTCTGACGGAAGCCTGTAATAAGCTCTAAACCTGTTTCAGTTGCTCCATCTATCTCAATGGTGAAGTAAATTCTCAAACAAAGAAGCTGTGAATCTTCCAGACAGCTCTAGCCAGTGAAGGGGGCCAGCACTACAACTCCTAGCATGCCCAGCAACCCGATCTCGGCTTGGAGCTGGCGGACTGCCCGCTGGGAAATGTAGTCCGTATTGGTTGCGGTCCCGACTATCGCCAGGGTCCATCCAGTTCATTGTTCCTGCCAGTCTTTCGGGGGCACGCCTGCGCAGTGGGCAGCTGGGGAAGCGTGTGGGTGAGACCCTCAGCACCAGTCTTTTTCATTGTTTAGGACCAGCGCCTGCGCAGTAACAAACCATCGGACTGGGCGGGAGGAGGGGATAGGGCCTGGCTCCTCGCCCTTTCCCCAGGCGCCTGCGCACTAAGCGGCCGCTGTGCCGTTACCGCTATGTGTGGGGCGTGTGTGGAATAACGTTATTGCCCAGCGGAGCTGAGGGGCCTGCAGCCCGACCGTGGCAGCAACGACGACAGCAGCGGTGGCGGCGACGACGACGGACAGGGTGTGGGGGATGGCATGCTAAAGACTCACGGGACGCAACGCGCCCCGCCTCCCCGCCGGTCCCTCTCTCCACCGTGAGGGGTAAGTGATGCGCTGGCCGCTGCTTCACCACCTCCTCGGATGTGCAGCCGGTCCGGGCGCGGCCGGCAGCGGGGCGGGGACGTGGCCCTGGCGGCCAAGGGCGCCCTGCTGGGATGCTCCCGCGACCCCGCCGCCCCGCCCCGGGCTCCCATCCCCCACCCTGCCGCCTCGGTCCCGCGGGCGCGGCGACCCCAGCTCTTCCCGGCCGCCGCCACAGTCCCTTCGCCCCGCGGGGTGTGTAGTTCTACTCTGCGCCGCCCCGCTTTGTGCACCCTTCCCCCTGGGCCGTGAGCGGTTGGCGGAGGGTGCGGGCGGAGCATTGGAGGGAATGGCTGCGCGGCTGCTGGGGTTCGGGATTTCCCCCATCCCATGACTGAGCAGTGTGCGCGTCCCTATTGTATGTTGCTTTCGGGGCGGGAGCTGGTTTGGGGGAGGTCGGCGGACGAACCTTGTGGCCGCGATGGGAGGGCAAGGAAGACGTCCTGTCACGCACCCAGCCTGGCCGCTGCACCCCGCGTCGCCTCTAGCTCCGTAGTAAACCCGGGGGAGGAAAGAGTGGCTTCCTGTCGGCTTCATTGTCCTAGGATTGCAACGTAGGGCTTTGGTATACTTTCCTTCCATATTAGCAGCTACCTAACACAGAGCGGGAAGACATGAGCTTTGCATTTTAAAATCTCCAGATCTTTGTTTTCTGGTTTTCAGTAGAGTTTTACTTATTTTTCCCCAAGAATATAAAGAAGACAGAGATTATACCCGATGGAGTCCGAGTCTTCCAAGGTGATCAGTGCGAAATTACGACTGGGTAGGAAGGACAGACAACGAAGCTGTTGTGTAGCAGGGAAATGAAGGAACAGGATTGTTTTTTTTTTCATTTGTGTGGGTAAGGCATTCTTGTTCCTAGGGGAATAGATTAGAGTACATGTTTCTTATTTATTTTTAAAACAATAAACATAAATGGTATATTTCTGAAAATGTTTTTAGCCTGTTAATGACAATTCAGGTGTTTGGCAGGAATTTATTGAGAATACGTTTGATTTAAAACATTTTTAAAAATGGTTTGAATCTCAAAATGCTTGGAGGCTTTTTCTGCTGGTTCTGCTTAAAACAAGCAGAATAAAGGATGAAAGCAGAATAGGGCGGAGGAGGTGGAGAAACAATGTGAGGGAGTTAACATGATACATACAGTATCTAGATCTTCATTGATAAGCCCTGCCTGCTTAAGCTTTAAATGCTCAGATTCAGTTGTACAATATTGATAAATAGCAAGTTACACACCATTTTTTATTTTTCTACCATTATTTATAAAAGCGAGACCTGCTTTTAGTCCTTCCTATGTAGAGACCGTAGAATTTTGAATTTATTTAAAGCGCGCTTGACAAGAGATAGAGGGACATGTTAAAACTCGAAAAGTTAACTTTCTGTTCAACCCAAACTTATGGAAGGCAACTCTTTGAAATGTATCAATAGATTTGGTTCTCACAGTTGTATCTGTTTAGGTTTGTCTACTGAAATGGAACTTTATAGTTTGATTAATTTTGTAAGGAAAAATGTTTTTCTTACTGTGTATTAGTAATATAGTTAATAGTTGAGATACATTTGTGAGTTGTTTTATAATGTGATCAACTGTATAAAGTGTTATGAATAGCATTTCCACATAGAAACTTATGAAGTGGATTTTTTTTTCTGTTTTTGAATTATTTTCAACTTGAAACTTACTTTTTGAGAGAGATTGTTTTTATGTTGTTAAATGAGTTAATTTTGCCATAAAGAGTGCTTTTTATTGCCTTACACTAAGTCTTTTTCTCACTCCCACCCCCACTGAGGATTGAGCAAGGACTTCTGTCCTGAGCTAAGCCCCTAAACCTTTTTAGTGTTAGAGACAAGTTCTCCTTAAGTCATGAACTTGGGCTTGAACTTGAGTTCCTCCTATTTCTGCCTTCCAGAGTTCTGGGACTACTGGCATTTGCTTCAGAATTCACTTTTCAAATTTCAACCAACTTAAAGAAAATTGATCAGTAATTTGCAGAATTATATTCAATGAAACTTTTAATTGTAACTTTACTAATAAGTTTTATGGTTTTCTAAAATTTTGTAATACTCTATATTTTTCATATTATCGTTAAAATAATGAAATTTTCAATATGAACACTAGCATCATTCTTCCTATTAATGCAAATCTCAAGATACTTATAAAAGTTCTCCACTTAATGGTTTGTTTCAAGCAGTGGTTTCTGGTTCTTATCTATCAATAAAAAAAGATTACTTTTATTTTTGTATCTGATAGTAATAAAACTGTCCATGTAGTACTAAATATGGTATATGTTTATGAATGTGTTAGAAAACACAGTTCCTAAAAAAGTCTCTATTTTTTAAAATAGTCACTGTTATATTGAGTATGTAATTGTTCTTCTCTTCCTGTCTTAAACATTGGAATGTTAAGCAATGCACTCCCCTAATAAGTATCTGAGTGCGTGGTACTTAATTGCAAAGTAAAAAATCTATACAGTTACATATTTTCTGGAAAAATAAAATAAAAGATCAATTACATAACATTTCAGAATACTCATTTGAACAGTTATTGATTGCTACATTAAATCTTGTTCTCTTTCAGTAAGAAATAGGTTTTTTAATGAGGAAAAGTCTTGGACCATGTTTTTTCATTAAACATTTGTTAGTAATGAAGATTTCTGATAGTAATTACTTGATGGATGGTTTTTTATTTACTTACATATTCCATGAGGGATATATTCAGCAATGAGTAAGCCATTTTGAGGTATAAAAAGAACACAAACATCTGTAGTTGATTACACTGATGTACTGTATTGTCCAGTTTAGTTGAAATGATTGTGCAACAGTATACAATTCTTTAACCAGAGTGAATAATAGCCAGTATGTAATAAGACTAATTTTATGTCAAAGAAGTCAGAAAAGTAATCAACAAAAGAAAGGTTAAACAAAACATTCTTACTTATATACATGTAGTGATTGCATAGTACTGGAAAAGAACCCCAAAACATGTATTGCTTAGATTTGAAAAACAAGACTGAGCAGAAAAGAGGTTTTTAAATATATTATTGAAAAGTGATAGAATTATTATCTTACGTGGCATGAAATTCTTCAAATGCATGAATGCTTACAACGTACAGATCAACTAAGCGCCATACACATTCCTCCCATGTCCCATGTGTGTGCCTGGCTGTATGTCTGTGTGTATGAATGCATATTGAATTTATGCAATAGTGTTCCTAGTTAGGTATTTATACACTTAAAGGTGAAAAATTTTGAAGCACAGTGTTAGTAAATATCTGTGTTTGCCACATATTACTCAAGTTGTAGAACCTATCACTGAACCTTTGTGTTTAAATCCTTTTTACTCATCTCTTTTAGCAACTTAAAGAGGCAATATTTTTCCCTCCCAATGATCCATTACAGTTTAGAAAAAAAAAAAAAGAAAAGAAAAATTAAAGTCCTTGCAAGCAGGCACATGGGCAAGGGGTTTGATCCCCAGGCCTTAGGCCTGGGCCCTGTTCCTGGGACATGCTGAGAGGGCAATTGAGACTGGGCAGGGTGGTGCACCCCTCTAGTCCCAGCTCTTGGGAAGCTGTAAACAGGTGGATCACTTTGACTCCGATCTAATAGTGAGACCCTCGACACCCTGTACACCCTTCCCTAAAATACTAAATAAATAAATAAATAAATAAAGTTTAGAATTGGACAGAACTTTCTAAGTTCAGAGTGCCATTCAGTGTTCCATCTACTGCTCATATTCTTGACATGTTATTGAATCTAGCTCTTCCATGGATCTCTCCCTGCATGTAGCAGAAAACCTAGTTCTCAAGAGTTTTTAATAGGAAGATATTATGTAAGTTGAGCTTCTCTCTGTTTTGTTATCTAGCATCTTCAAATTAATCACTGCTCTGTTTTAAGTTGAGATACAGTAAGGTTTTTCTCAGTATAGTAGGTTTCTGTTAGACATTCTGTTTTTTTTTTTTTTTTTTAATTAAATGTTTTTCCACTTAAAATTTCACATGCTATGATTTTTTTTGCTTTGCTTACCTCTATCAGCTGGTTTTAGTCACTTTTGTCACTGCTATTTTTGTTCTTATCCCTTTTCCATATTAATTTTGTATATAAAGTCTGAACATACAGTGTTCTGAAACTCCCGTTTTTCAAGAGTTACACTTTTGTTTGCAGTCCATAGATGCACCAACTGCTTAACAGCATTAATGCCTTATTTCTAAGCAGAAAAGAGTGAAAAAATATTATGACTATTCAATTAATATTTGTATAACATTATTTTTCCTGATTTTGTACTTCACTCTTCCAATATTAAGGTAACCTTTCTTTATGAAATTATTTTATTTTAGTCAGTGGTATTTCCTTTGATATTGGTTTTGGTTTTGTGTTTTGATTTAATTAGTTTTTTGAACCACTAAAATGTTTGAATCCTTGTGTTGGTTCTCCATTTTGATTTTTGTAAAGTTTCTCTAGACTTCTTTTTTTTTTTTTTTTTTTTTGCAGGACTGGGGTTCAAACTCACAACCTTGCACTTGCCCAGCAGGCGTTTGTGCCTTGGAGCTATCTCCCCAGCCCCTAAAGTTTCTCTAGAAACCACTGATAAATGTCAATATAAAACAGTATCGTTACAGTTAGCCAGGTGTTTCCATTCTGTATGTAACATAGTAGAAGCTTTTTAGGCAATATTTTACTTGTATTTTTAAAATTAAATTTTACCTTGTGAAACTTTTGAGATATTGAATCATGATTTCATCATACAAGGGATTAGCTTCCCTTGTAGGCTTTTTGACATTTAGAAACTTAACAAAGCATACCTCTGATGTCTTTATCCTGTTCATGCATATAGCCAAGGACAAAGCCAAGCACAGTTATAAATAGAGTATTATGTAAGCAAAATATGTGGGGAGGGAGTAACAACAAAAAGATAGTGAATACCATTTGGATATTTCATTCTGTTTGTTTGTTTATTTATTTTTGCAGAACTGGTGATTGAACTCAGGCCCTTGCACTTGGCAGGCAAGCACTTATTCTACTGAGCTATCTCCTCAGCTTATTTGTTTTTATTAAGGAGAAAACTGGTATATTCTTCAGTAATAGAGGAATTGGGTAAGCTGACTTTTAATTTATGCAGTGAGTAAGTGAAGTTTGGTGGATAAAATTGCTAATTGTACACTTATGTGAAGAAATTAATCAGTCCAGTGTAGCACATGCCTGTAATTGCAGCCATTTGGGAAGTTGAGGCAAGAAGATTGTGAGTTTAAGCCTCACATGGGAAGCCTAACAATTTAGCGACATCTGGTCTCTAAACAAAAAATACTAAGGGTTAGGGTTGTACCACAGTACAAGGGCTCTGGATTCATTTCCCCGTACTGAGAATAAAGGAAGAAATTAATGAGTGTAAAGAGATAATGAGAGAAGATTGATGTAAATATCATAGTTTTACATTTTAAGGGCCAGTTCATTCAGATGGAGTCCTAATCATAAACCTGGTGGGACATAATCCCAACATACCAGATATAGTAACCTGTTTCCTCAGTGGTTAAATCAGAGAGAGATGAGTTGTGGTGAAATGAGAATTTATAATTAATCATGACCACATAGGAAATGGGGCTCAGTGCCCTGACTTTGGGCACTGATGGGAGCTTTGGAATTGCATGGAAGGACAGTAGAAGCAAGGACCAGGGACCAAGAGACATGCATACTCAAACAGCCTTAGTCCAACTGTGGTCAGACTGAACAGTTCTCCGGTGTGGTTCTTCAAGGTCTAGGGAAGTCATTAGGTGTCACTTGAAGAGACACTTTACTTCTCAGAAGATGATTGGTTTCCCTTGGCAGCTTTGGATCCATTCACAGAAAGCCTGTAGGGCTCCATGTGCTTGAAGTTTGGGAAGGACTTAGAATAAGTTCAAAAAATAATTGGGACAGTATTTGGGCCTTCTTTCAGTGTTTTCAAAAGATGTAATCTGGAAGTTCCTTATGCTCATTTTTTGTGTGGCTCTTACCACTTTCTAAGTACCAGTGAGTCACTTTTTAGTATATATCATTTAATACAAGCAAATATAAGTACATATTTTAAGCCTTCCTTCTTTGATTCAAAAGACAGTCTCATATATCTTAAGGGCTGCTATTTTTGAGATGGTGGGGTATCTCTGAGGCGGTGACATTTAGCAGGCTTGCATTAGGGAAGGAAGCATGCTTTGTCAGTATCTGAATTGAGAATATTTTGTGTAGGTGCTGTGATTCTGAGGAAGGAAATAAGTGAATGAATTTGGAGAACAAAGAGGCCAGTGTAACCAGAGGTGAGTAAAGTGTAGGGAGGAGTTGAGACTGGGTAGTGTATTGATTGATTTAAATGCTATGGAAATTCAGTTGGAGGCTCTTGAACAGGACAATGACAGAAGAATTGCGTTTCACTTTTAAATGACTGGCAATTTGGTGGATAATTCAGTGGCCTGGAGGATTTGCAGGTGTGGCTGTGGGGAGTTGAGTTAAATCATTGAAATCATCTAGGCTATGAGAGCTTTAGATCTGTGAAGTTAGGGATGTTTCTTAGCCATCTGTATCACGTGCGCTTATCAAGTAGATAGTAGAGTATACAAGTCAGGAATGCAGAGGAGAGATTTGAAGATACTTAAATTTTGTGTCACTAACAGATCAGAGATCATTTTGGTAGGGTAGGTTGAGAAAAAGTGTAAGAATTGAGACTTTATAATTTGAACTTTGAAAGTTTAGCAAAAAGAGCCTTCATGGCCAACAGGGCATGAAGAAACTGAACTCTGGTGGTGTACCAGAAGCCACGGCAGGAATTTTTAGGGGTAAGGAGTAATCTATCACTATATCACCTGAATACTAGCTATGAAATCGTATGTTTTTGTCAGTAGTATCTGACAAAACAGTTTCATTAAACCTCTAAACAACAGAGATGTCCACAATTATTCTCCCCTGGAAACTGCTAACCTTAAAGACCTACACAAAGTTTTATTCTGAATAGACTATTTCTGTTTCCAAGAGGATGGGCATGGGTGCTGCTGCTCCTGAGTTTTAAATTGGAGAAGCAGTGATGTTCAGTAAGAAAAGTTTATTATTCGGAATTGCTACTGTGGCACTCATTGTGTGATAAGCGAATATGTCACATCAAGCATTATTTGATCTGAGAAATAAAGCTACTTCAGAGGTTTATTGTGATAAACCAAATAAAGTAAATGTGCAAGATAAGTGGAAGTTATAATTGTTGGATGGCTTTCCTTGCTTACTGTACCAAGTGTGGTACTGCCTCCTCACTGTTAGATTTGCAGAGATATATTGGCTAAGTGATAAAATACTTTGCAATCTGACTGTATACAAATAGGTTTTATTTCCTATGGATTTCTTTCTCCTAGGCAGTTTTACACACTGTTTCCTAGTACTGAGGTGAAGAAATGTGTATGATACTAGAAAGAGGAAAAGAATAATCAGGTTTTTTGTTTGTTTGTTTGTTTGGTTTTTTTTTTTTTTTTTTTCAGGACCAGGGTTTGAACTCACAACCTTGCACTTGCCAGGCAGACACTTGTGCCATGAAGCTATCTCCCCAGCCCCAATAATCACGGTTTTAGATAACCTTTTTTTTCTAGTTCTAAACTTATCCTTTAATTCTAAACAGGGTATCTAAATTATAAGAATTAAGAAAACAGCAAGAAGTAGGCAAAAGTCTATTTTTTTTTTTTTTCCCAGCTGGTAAGAACTTTCCCCCTTTAAACTGATTTTTTTCTCTAGAAGATGTCTTACTACATAAAGGTTTTGTTGTGTGTTACATGGAGTAGAAAAAATAGAAAATCTAAAACTTTGAGGTTGGTTTGAGGCGCCCAAGCTACTGGATAAAAATTTATTTTGAAGAAACCAGAGGATATAACACATGGAGCTTTCTTGACGACATAGAAGTAGGTGTATTTATTTTGTTTTAAAAATGCATTGCAAATAGATGACTTCCTGTGTAAGCTCTTAAAGGCAATATGACTAGAACTTAAAATGAATTGAGGGTGAAGCTCAGTAGCAGAGCACATGCTCTGTGTCTGGTGCCCTGGACCCAGTATTACCCTCCCACCCTGTTTTCTTCTGAGTAACCATGGGCAGGGGACAGGGAGATGCTTGGAATATTTTACTATTATTATTATTATTTTTAATAATAGAGTCTCACTATTTAGTTTAGTCTGACTTTGAACTCAGTATGTAGACCAGGCTGGCCTTCAACTCATGACAATCTTACTGCTGCAGCCTTCGAATTTGCCTGTGTGCTTTAAATCATCCCAAGAAGACTTATAATAGTGAATAAAATATAAATGGTGTGTAATTGTCATATACTCCTGTTTAGGGAATGTTGACAAGAAAAACTCCATGTTCCACATGGGTATACTTTTTCTCCCCCCACCCCTTGTTTTGACATTTTATTTTATTTATTGTTGATACAGGATCTCACTACGCAGCTTGGACTCATAGTGGTCCTCCTATCTTAGCTTCCTCAGTGCTGGTATTACAGATGTGCACTACCACATCGTATCAGTGCCAGCTTGGTGTGCCCAAGGTTCTGGGGCTGACATGGCATGAGGTACCAGGGATTGAACTTGAGACCTTGTGCTTGACAGGCAAGCACTTAGGCCACTGAGCCATCTCCCAGCACTCTCCCTTTTGTCTTTAACCTGAGATTGGTTTGGCTTCACAAATGTATCTGAGTGATCCTTTTCATTTTTTTCTAAAGGAATGCTTATCAAACTCAGTTATAATAACTTTGTGATTATACATGTAATGGTTTTTAGCACATTGTTATTTCCTTTTTTATTATTTATTTATTTTTCCTTTATGTATTTGGTACAGGGTCTTATACATAGGTTGGACTCCTAGCGACAGTCCTGTTCTCAGCTTTCCCTGTGCTGGGATTATAGGCATGTGCCACCACACCCAGACTCTTGTGTCCTGCTCAGAGTGCTGGGGGTGGAGCCTGTGCAGCATGTGGTAACTGGGGATTGAATCCTGGTCCCTGCGTTTGCCAAAGAAGGCACTTAGTTCACTGAGCTATCTCACTGGCCCTGTCATTTCCCTTTTAAATGTTATTTTTACTCAGTAAAAATGTTGATGTGTAGTCAAATTTCTCAATTCCTTTCCCTTATGAAGTAATTATACTACACAAAATTTTGTTAAATACATGCATTCTTGTATTTATGTTTATAATTTCTGTATACAGTTTGTTCATTTGAAACATTTAGGCATATATTGCTTTTAGTCTTGGTATAATTCATGTTATTGCATAATTCTTTATTATCTCCATTTGAAATAGATTTTAATACTTATTTCTAGATCATCTCTTTTATCTCATCTACCTGTTTTCTTTTTCTGGCATGACTGTTAGTAAGATTTTATAACATAGATTATGATATTTGTTTGTAAAGGAACAGATTATGTACATTTGTACATTATGCTGACTTTATATTTATTTATTTATTTATTTATTTATTTTTGTCTTTGAAACAAGGTTTCACTATGTAACTCAGGCTGGCTTGGAACTCACTGTGTAGCCCAGGCTGGTCTCAAGCTCACAGAGATCTGTCTGCCTCAGCCGCCTGAGTGCTGGGATAACAGGCACCACATCATGGCACCTGGCACCTACATTAACTAGATAATTTAATTATTTTTATGTTTTAGAATTATTTCATCAAGACCATATGAAAATTTCTTTTTGCAGTTTTCACTGAGACTGCACTGAACATATTCATTGGTATATAACTTTCAAGATGACAAGTACTCAAACATATTTTGTTACTAGTTTTTGGTGGTATTTTTAGATATATTTAAGTACCTGTTTTTTTGAGTCATGTCTTCATTTTACTTGATTATTTTTTTGTTCAGATTTTGGAATTTGAGATCACAAAATTATAGATAGGATTATTACATAAATTTTAAAAATGTACTTATATTCTTAAAACTGTTAATTTATAGACCTTTAGTGAATTTTTTGGATTATCATCATTTATTCTCAGGTTTTTAATTTATTAATTTAAAAATCTCATGGATTTTATACTAGCTGATTGACTAGGAAGTTAGTAAGCTTGTTCTTCAGTATTTTTGGTTTAATAGAGGATCTAGCCATTTATTATTATAGTTGTCAGTCCATCATGTTTTTATATATTTCAAAGTAAACTTCAGGTACCAGTAGTTTGTATGTATATGTGTATGGCTATGTCTGCACAGGCAAAAAAAAACAAAGGCGTTAGGTAATTTGAGGCTGATTGTTGCAATTTTAAGTTTTGTTTGTTTTAAGTTTTTTGAATGTTTTCAACAGAACCATTGAACTGTTTTTCCAACAGTTCCTATTATATAAAACACATGATAATCAAAAATGAAACCAATAGTCTTCTACATCACTAGTAATGATGTACTTAGTGTTAATATATAGAGCTAGCTGACAATACTGCAGCGATGGCACCAAGGGAACCACCCTAAGTTGATGGCACTAAGGGAACCACCCTTCCTTTGCAGTAGGGTGATTTTTATTTGTGTGTGTCTGTCTGTTATTTAAAAAAAAATGGTAAATTGAGGCTTTTTTTTTTAAAGTCGCACTGCTTTTCACTTCCACTGTTCCCTTATCTTTCACCTCTCTGAACAATTTTGTTTAGCTAGCAGGGAAATTAGAGCTTTCAGTTGCAGTGAGAGAACACAATTTTACCCTGATCCTGAGTGGTATATTACAAATTTTAGAATGTGAAGGATCTATTACAAATAATTGTTTAAAACTTGTAAGTTGAAGTAGGAGGAAAAAATGCAGTTAAATGAATTGTAAAATAAAATTCAGAAATTTGGGGAGTGTTGGGATTTTATTCAGAAAGTCTTTGTCTATTCCAGTTTTTTAAGAGTTTTACCTGTTTTTGTTCATTAATTCCCAGTAGAATTAATGTTTCCGCTTTAATATTTTTTTCTGCTTTAATATTTTGATCAGTGATCCATTTCAAATTTAGTGCATAGTGAAACATGTTGGACCAATTTTAATTTTAGACATGAGCAGAGCCAGTTTTTGTAGCACTGTTTTATTTTTTTTATTTTTTTTCAATTCTTTCATTGTTTAAATTTAACAATGGTTATATTACATATTTTCATCATCGGATCAGTTTAGATTAATACATATAGGTATATAAGATTGATCAAACATTTAAACATTAACCTTTCTAAATCCACATTACTTTTTTTTTTTT